>CAWUFW010019822.1:0-172528 GCA_963921515.1 Calotriton arnoldi
TGTTAGGTTTCGCTGAAGGATGACCTGAGGTGTTATATTTCATATAGGTACCCCAATATAGGCACGGGTAACATCGTAACCTTTCACCTATATTCGTTTCATACATAACGGGCTTTAAGACTGACCCTTTACCTAGTTACGATACTGCTTACAGAACGTGGTGTTTTCCCTGAACAATAGCCTCATACATCATGCATGAGGATTCTTGGAAACTCAGCAGGACCACCATCTCCTGCATAATAACGATGTACAATGTTCATTCCCGATGTCATCCTAAGTCCGACAATGGCACAGCAAGGTAGAACCCCTGGGGACACCTTTGGGTATATAAACACCACATCTTGCTGAGATAGTCAGAGGAGACCAGGACTTCCCTGCTGACACACTGACGCAAGACGCTGAGTTTCCTGCATGCAGACACTCCAGATCGCAGTGGTCTGACATCCCTCACGGGGTGTCCACCTCGAGACCAAGACGAGGTCCCACAGTCTCTCACTTCAGGTAATGGGGTTGACTTTATCCTAGAGGGATTCTTGGCTTAACACCTACACACATGCTAGGTACACTTCGGTACATCTAGTTAGGGTTGCATCGTAGGAGTATGCATTTTACTGTCATGTATTTTATATACTTGCCTGTATTCATTGTTTTAGCAAGATGGTAGAAATCTACCATCCTTTTACCTTTTAGTGCTTCTAATCATTTATATCTGTTTCTGTTTAGTGGTTGTTTCAGCACACCTATTTTACACTAGAATGACAACTGTTCAATAAATAATTATTGAAAAATGTCCCAACCGTTTATTCTGTGTATCTCTCTGAGACGAAGTGAGCACGAGTGACTGAGCGAAAAGGGACGCACTGTTTCCACGGTCCTGAGGGATCAGGGTTGTCATGTTCAAAAGTTGCCAAGAACTATTCTCTCCTTGGTAAGAGAGGTTTCTAGTGGCACTGTGAGCTAGCTGGTATACAGGCTAACATACCCGGTGGGGGTTTCTGGAATCAGCCTGGACACCAATCCCGCAGTGTATGTTGTCTAAACGCGCAGATCCTATATAGGTTTTAAAGGAACTACACAACAGCGGATGTGGCTGTCTTTTCTAAAAGGTTTCAATGGAGTTAGAATACGGCAATCACCGTGGACAACTAATGAGCAGGTGCAACTGTACACAGATGCTTCCAGGCGTGGGGGCTTTGGTACAATATTGGGTACAGCTTGGTGTGTTAGGGCATGGTCATCTGCTTGGCACAAATCTGGCCTGACAGGGAATATTACAGCATTAGAACTCTTTCCCAGTCTGGCGTCATTGCTGCTCTGGTCGGATCGCCTGGTCAACAAAAAACTGGTCATACGGTCACACAACATGGCAGCTGTCCACGCCATTAATGTACAAGCGGCCCCATGCCCCACTGTATTGGGCTTGTTAACTAATCTGGTGCACACTTGTCTCCAGTACAATATCGAAATTAGGGCTAAGCATGTGCAGAGGGTTCAGAATCAGGCAGCTGATGCTCCTTCTCGCCTGCAGTGGTAAAGGTTCTGGGCAGAGTGGCCGGAGGCAGAAGAGGAGATGATGCCCTTCAAGGCGGAGTTCCAGGAACGAATGCGTTAGAACTGCAGCCACAGTGCATGGCGGAGAAGGCTGTGGTCAGTGAAACAAGACAACGGTACCAGCATTACATGGAGACTTTTGCTCACATTTCATCCTGGGTTTCTAGTGCAGAGGAGGATTTTAATTCATTGGTGGTGCGGGTCAAGCAATTTGTTGTGTGGGCCAGGGACACAAGGAAATCCATGTCTTATCTGCTGGTAATGACATACAATGCAAAGCTGGAGGGTTTAGAGGACCCCACAAAAGGATTTTTTCTCAGGGAAGCCTTGAAAGGATGGGCCAAGTCTGAAAAGAAGAAAGAGGAAACCAGGTCACAAATGGGTTTTCCAAATTTTAAAGGTGCTGATTGACCACCTGCCCTTAGTGGACCACTCACGCTTTGAGACTTCACTAGTTAGTACAGCTTTTTCACTTGCCTTTTTTGGGGCTTTCAGGGTCAGCAAGCTGGTAGCCAAAGCCAAGTGTGATAAAAGCAGCAGGGCCCTTTTGGTTAAGGATATGCGCTTGGGCCTCCACAACATGACCTTAAGAGAAAGGCAATCTAAGACAGATCAGATGGGCAGAGGACAGAGTATTACATTAAATAGGAGGGGGGATACCACCCATATTGCTCGGTTTGCCTCTTGGCAGGGTACATGAATGAGCGGGCAGGGTTTGAAGGTGGTGCATACCTCCTCACCCACAAAGATGGGACACCTTTGAGAAAACATCAGTTTAAAAAGGTGTTGGTGGCAGCAGAAAAGATAGTTGGGCTCCAGGGGCGCTACTTTACTGCACATTCATTTTGCATTGAGGCAGCCACAACAGCCTTCGAGGAATGGCATTCAAAAATTTGGAAGATGGGGATCTGATAAATTCGAGTGTGTAAATACGCCCAAACAACCATTAAGGAATGGGCAACTAGGAGAAGGGTTGGGGGGTGGACTTTATGCTGACTTTGACACAATGATGTATGATAAAATGACATGCTAGATATGTGTAATAAAGTCACTACTACGGGCTCACTCTTCACCCCTTTATGTGTTTGTGTTCTACTCTACAGAGTGCCAAACCGTATGGGTCATCGGGCACTCCTACTTGTCCAGGGTGGCAGAAAGAGCTGGCAACAAGGGGGAATGGGGGGGAGAATCCAGTATTCCTATTTCAACGCACAAGAGTGGAATGGTTTGAAAAGCAAGGGTTGCAGTGGAGAAACCGCAGGTAACATTCAGGCATGCCGAACCTGGGCATGAAACTCAGACATAATGATTATCCACTTGGGTGGGAATTACCTCCCACCTATCGGTAGGGGCAACTTGTCTCAGATTATCAAGGAATCCCTCACTGACTTGCACAGGAGCATGGACGCCACGGAAGAGGTACGGTCAGAGATCATTCCCAGGAAGTCGTTGGTAGGGTCTCGATACCAAGGAGAGTATAGTGTTGTCAAGAAGGAGACTAAATAGCCTCATGGGCAAATTCCTGTTGGGTGTGGGCTTAGGTGGGAATAAGCATGGCTCAATTAGTTTACTGCACCCTGCCTATTACGGTTCGTATGGGGTGCACCTGTCAAATATTGGGGAGGATACATTTCTAGGAAACATAAGGGTGGGGTAAAATACAAGGAGTTGTTGATAGATTGAGGTGCATCTGTGGTTGGGGGGGCCTTGCCTGCAGCGGAAGCTCCCAGCATGACATGGCAATACTTACAATGCGATCCTAAGAAAAAATGGCATGTTGCCAGACGAGAACAGGCCACAAGCAGGTGACAGTCAGGACCCAGGGGGTACTGGCAGGCTACCGCAATGGCCTTGAGGGTTGAACCAGAAGGAAACCATCAATGGCAAAGCCTGTGGACCGGAAGAAGTTGGTGGACAGGTGACAGGGTCACCTTGCAAGAAAGGGTGGAGACTTTCACACATGATATCAATCCATATATGTGCTGGAAGTGAACACTTCCCTGAATGAAATGAATAGTTGCACCAGAAGTGAAGGGTCACCCGGCGGGCTGTAAGCATATGCTTGGCCAGAAGGGAAAAGGTATGGTTACTCCGGTAGCGAAAGATCACCCAGCAGGGTGGAAGCAGACTTTTGCCCGGAAAAGAAATGTGTGGTCACACCAGAAGTGAAAGGAAACCCAGTTGGGCTGGAAGCAGACGCTTGCCCAAAGAGAAAGTTATGGTTATGCGGGAGTGAAGCGTCATCTGGTTGGGCTGGAAGGAGACATGACCAGAATGTATGGGAATGGTTACAACCAAGGTGACAGGTCACCTGGGCAGACTGGCCAGCACTGAATGTAGGGCACAGTGCTTGTAGCTATGGTAATGAGGGCACAGGTTTGTTGAATAAAGAAAGAAATGGTGGATAAAGGATCGCTTGTTAGTTGAAAATAGCCTAATAAACTGTGGCCTCAATTCTTCTATAAATGCGAAATTGGTGTGAGCTGAGATTGTGGTATCCGGTAGGGTGGCTAGGTGGGGGGTGCCACTGCTATGACCTTTGGTTTGGCCCCCCTTTCCAAAGGGGTGGGGAAATGACTAGACCATGGGCCTTAGTGGAGGCCACCACCACCCCCCAGGGAGCAGAGCCCGGACTGGGCAGGGGTGATGACAAGGATAGAGGAATGCAGGGAAGTTACTGGACAGTGGAGCGGACACTGTGTCCATCCCAGATGTAAATTAAGAGGAATTTAGCCCGGGGGGTGGATGGCATTTAACCGCAGGTACCTGGCAAGGGCACCTCTTTCTCCTGGAGATTCTGCAGAGGTTACTCACCCTCGTAGAAGGCAAGGAGTAAATGGAAGGGACAAGGGAACCAATGGAAAGGAGGAAAAGGGAGTCAGCAGCAGTGGGATGCAAAAGCACAGGCGTTGCCAGTTGTCCTTGTAGTCAGCAGCACAAGGTGCAGTACCGCAGGTTCTTACAAGATGTCCCTGTAGAGTCAGCAGCACAAGGTGCAGTACTGCAGGTTGTTGCTAGATGTCCCTATAGAGTCAGCAGTGCAAGGTGCAGTACCGCAGGTTCTTACAAGATGTCCCTGTAGAGTCAGCAGCACAAGGTGCAGTACTGCAGGTTGTTGCTAGATGTCCCTGTAGAGTCAGCAGTGCAAGGTGCAGTACCGCAGGTTGTTGCTAGATGTCCCTGTAGAGTCAGCAGCATAAGGTGCAGTACCACAGGTCGTTACTAGATGTCCCTGTGGAGCCAGCAGCATAAGGTGCAATAGCACAGGCCAAGGCTCGATGTCTCTATTGAGTCAGCAGTACCAGTACCTTTGCAGCACTCTACATACATGTTAACTTTGAACAAAGGGGTACATTTACTAAACCTTCATGCTATGCCTTAACGCAATGCAGGGCAGCAAGCAATGTTGCTGTGCTGCGTTGCGTAAAAGGGAGAGCAGAAATGCTCCTTATTTTCAAAGATATGGAGCATTTCTGCTCTCGCCTTGTGCTGGTACAAAGTATGCAGCCTAACGCCAACATAGACACCCTTGCACCTTGGTGCAAGGGTGCCCACATTACAGGCAGGATTGTTTTTGTGCAGGAAAGGACAGCTTCCTGCACAAACACAATCCTTAGAGGCATTTTCCTCTCTTATGTGTGCTGCAGAATGCGTCACGCATGGACAGAAGAAATAATGAGGAGGCTGACGCTTTATCTGGAACAATAGCATCACCACATCTATTTCATCTCAATGAGACGAGATGAGATGAAGGCTAGTGTTCGTTTTTCTTATTTATGACTTCTTTTAATTGTGTCAGAATATTAAATATTCTGGGACAAATTTACGAAAGTTTCAAGCAAAACAACTCATCGCAGCAAGAGAACTTGCTGCACTGCGTTGCGTGAAACAGAGCAAGCAGAAATGCGCTGTATCTACTAAGATATGGCACACTTCTCCCTCCTTCGGCTGGTGTACTGTGTGCTGCATAGCGCCAACTCAAAGACACCCTTGTGCCATGGTGCAAGGGTGCCGGCGTGTCAGGCAGGATTATTTTTGTGCATAAAGAGGCAATTTCCTCATTCTTTGTGTAATGCAGAGTGAATCACGCACAAAAAGAGGAAGTAAGAAGAAGAAATACAAATATTTCTCCTCGCTGCGCCATCCTCAGTAGGCACACCGTTATGGTGCAATTCGGGGTCTACTGATTTCAGTCATTCCGGGTTTGCATCAAATTCAATGGGAGGAGGCACAGGAACGCCCATGCCCATCCCCCTCCGAACGCCTATGGCTATGAAATATAATGCAATGCAGAGCAATCCACTGTGTTGCGTTAGATTTCTTTACAACTACAACGTACTGCAAATTGCACCTTGTGTGGCTTTGTAAATATCACTTCAGGATGTGCGCTGCCTTGACGCAAGGACCATGCAAGACCTTAGTAAATCTGGATCTGGCACAAATTTACGACGTTCACACAGTGCAGCCAGTCAGGTGGCTGCACTGCATTGTGTGAACAGGAGAGAGAAGACGTGTGCCATATTTACAAAGATAAGGCACAGTTCTGCTCACTTCTAGTGCCAGTGAATTGTGGGATGCCTAGCGCGAATGCTGGCACCCTTGTGCCATGATGCATTGAGGTCAGAATAGTTTTTGTGCAGGAAGTATGCCTTCAAAAGGGAAATGGGTAGGAAACATTTAGATATTTCTCTTTGTTACGCCTGTCTCTGGTAGGTGCACCATTTTGGTGCAAACCCATGTTTCCAAATTTAATAAATATGGGTTTGCGTAAAAATTCATGGGGGGATGCATGGGAACACCAGCACTCCACCCATAGAGCGCCTCCACAATGCACAGCAGTGCAAAATTGCGTTCCTTATTATCTTACTAAACCACGTAAATAAAACTTTTTGTGGGTTAGTAAATTCCAATCTACATTTTGCATTAAGGCTGTATCAAAAAAGTGATGCAAACCAGACACAAAATGTTCGTAAATATCGGCCAGGATTCTTTTCGGATACTACAATTACCAAAGTGATCAGAAAAGAGCCCCTCAGCTCAGCTTCCTCTGGCGTTCCAGAGCTGCTGAGAAACCTTCAAAGGAGCTGCTGGGGCAGGTTTACTAATGATTCACGCAATGCACACTGCGTTGTGTGAACTGGAGCGAGCAGAAACGTGCCATATCTACTAAAATATGCACACTTCTGCTTTCTTTTAGCGCTGGTGAACTAAAGGCAACCTAGCGCTTATGCAGGCACTCTTGCACCACGGTACAATGATACAATGGTGCCTGCGTTATGGGCAGGATTGTTTTCAAAAGCTGCATATCCAGGATCCTTTGCGAAATCCTTAAAACTTTGATTTTCTTCATGGAAAGAAGTACCTTCTATAAGAGTACACAGTGCAAGACTAATGTTTTCTGCTTTTGCAGCCTTAGTTTAGTTTGTGAAAGAGTACGGTGTATATGCGGTCCAGGGCCGGACTGGCCGTAGCGGGCACCAGGCGTTTCCCCGGTGGGCCGCCAGGGTGGGGGCCGGTTTTGGGCCCCTGGGGGGGCCGGTTTTGTTACTGGGGGCCGGCAATATCGGCACCCTGTAACAAAATCGGCCGAAACCGGCACTAACTAACAGCTCGGCTGCACCTCCCTCTCCTCCCTCCTGGGGGCCGGCCGAGCAGTTTGCCAGGGCTGGTTTCGCTTCCCAGACCGGCCCTGATGCGGTCCCCAATACAAAAGGTGCCTCTGTTTTACTTGTAAGCTTTTTGTTAATTACAGTGATTTGGTCTTAATAGGGGTACCGTTACCTTGTTTCACTGCACTTTAGCCCAGATTTCCCAACTGCCACACAATACAGCGCCGCAGCTTCAGTTGCTGCACTGCATGACAGGGAGAGAGCAGGAACGCTCCAGACCTCCAGAGATAGGGCACTTTCCTTCTCTCTCTCTATTGGTGCACAATCATGCTGCCGAGCTCCATGCATACACATTTGCACTATAGTGCAAAGGTGTCCATTGCAAATTATTATACATAGACTAACTTTAAAACATTTCCCACTTCTGGACGTGTGCTATAGGTTAGGAGAAATAAAAGCTTCAAATTGGTGTTAAATTGTTGTGTTGCCCTACGCCAATGTGAAAGGGCAGGAATGCACCGCATTTATGAAATACAGTGCATTCCTGTCCTTTCCCCCTGAGCTGGTACACAATTTGATGCATAGCGCCAACACAGGCGCTCTTTGCACCGAGGTGCAAGGGTGCCTTCTGTGAAGACAGCATTGTTTTTGTGCAGGAAAGGGCACCTTCCTGCGCAAAAACAACCAGGAGTGGTGTTTTCCTCTTTCAGCATGCTTCACAGATGGAAAGAGGAAAAAAAAGAGGAGAGATAAAAATATTTCTCCTCGCTACGCCTGCTCTGGGGAGGCCTAACGTGTTGCTGCTGCCCCAGGTTTCATGATTTTGTTAATCTGGGGCAGCGTCAAAATCCATGGGTGTTGCGTGAGAACACCCATCTCAACGCCTCCCAATGGGCTGGCTCCAAGCCCCTTTAACGAAACAAAGGGGCATATTCTCAAGGACTTATCGCCGATTTATCGGCACTTTAGCGCCGCAAAAGTGGCGATAGATTTATCGCCCTATTCTCAAGTTGGTGCAAACTGCCGATATCGCCAGTTTCCCAGAGAGAGCTGCAGCAAAAAACATTGCCACGGATGAGAGCCACAACTAACGCTAATGATATGCAGAGTAGGTGTTCCAGTGCAAAAACTCACGAAAACACCACTTCGCGATATTCTCAACGGCCAGCCAGATCAGCGATGCGATCCAAAAACAGGCGATAAGGCGCGTTAGCAGCAGGGATTTAACACCTGCTTTTTACTGGTGTCAAGCAGGACGACAACCTGCAGTATGAAAGGGAGCCCAGCCCAGAGCCACATCTGAAGACCAACACATGTCATGGAGCTACTGATCATGCAGCTTGGAGACCCAAGAGGGCCACAACACCCACCGCCACCCCCCCAGGCCCCCCCCGGACTACCACCGAGGCAGCACAGAACAAGACAGCTGACCTTCCAAAAACGTCATGGCTCCTCAGCCACACAATTGCAGAATGTGGGGAGAGGTGGGAACCAAGTATGTGTGAAGGAGGCAAGTCACCCATGAATAAGAATGTACACAATGCCAAGTGTGGCGGTGATGGCAGGACAGACTTCAGTATGCAGAGCACAGACATGTCCATGTGGACATATACTGCTGGTGTTTGTAGTGTTGTGGACAGTCGACGCAACCATGTTACCTCAGGCAGTGGGGAAGACCTCAGTCATGTAGCTGTGTCGTCCCCCCCTGTAAGCGTAAGCAGAGTGGGCTTGTCCGGTGTACGCCAGTCCAGCGTAGGAGTGTGAATAAATAGGCCGGGGCTCTGGGCGTGGTTCACTTCCGGGATGGCCAACGCGTCTGCCAGGGCGGCGCCCCGCACCCTGCCACGAGTCCGCCTCTGTGACCGCCAGCCTCCTCAGCCGATCGCTGGCTTCCGCGACACAGGCCCCCAGCGGAACAGCACCGCGGAGTTATGTGTGTGCTGACTACTGCCTTCGGCCTACACTGCGGTCAGCAGGTCCCCCAATTCAAATTGAGGCTTGATTTATTTATGGCGCAGTCCAGTAGGCAACAGACATTGCTTCCAGTGCTGCCCGCCCGGACAACGCATCATCGCTGGCTGCGCACCTGCTGAGCGCTTCAGGTGCCACTAACTCTGTGCAGCTCAAGTCAATGCCACATGACTGTGGGCCCTTGCTGACCGCTGCCTCCGGCCTACACTGCGGTCAGCAGGGCTCACACATATCAAATCCAATCTTGACCTGCAAGGACACGCCATCATCGCTGGCTGCGCACCCGCTGAACGCTTTAGGTGCCACTAACTCTGTGCAGCTCAAGTCAACGCCACATGGCTGTGGGCCCTTGCTGACCGCTGCCTCCAGCCTACACTGCGGTCAGCAGGGCTCACACATATCAAATCCAATCCTGACCTGCAAGGACACGCCATCATCACTGGCCGAGCACCCACTGAGCGCTTCAGGTGCCACTAACTCTGTGCAACTCAAGTCAACACCATGTGGCTGTGGGCCCCTGCTGACCGCTGCCTCTGGCCTATACTGCGGTCAGCAGGGCTCACACATATCAAATCCAACCCTGACCTGCAAGGACACGCCATCATCGCTGGCTGCGCACCCGCTGAGCGCTTCAGGCGCCACTAAATCTGTGCAGTTCAAGTCAACGCCACGTGGCTGTGGGCCCTTGCTGACCGCTGCCTCTGGCCTACACTGCGGTCAGCAGAGCTCACACATATCAAATCCAATCCTGACCTGCAAGGACACGCCATCATCGCTGGCTGCACAATCGCCACCACCGCCAGGACCTCCTCCAACCAACAACTGCCAGAGTTGGAGGAGTCTTACAGCCAGCCTATCAAAGTTGCTCACACCTGTCTTGGATGCCATCATCAGCTTTATACCCTGCTGAGCGCTTCAGGTGCCACTAACTCTGTGCAGCTCAAGTCAACGCCACGTGACTGTGGGCCCTTGCTGACCGCTGCCTCCGGCCTACACTGCGGTCAGCAGGGCTCACACATATCAAATCCAATCCTGACCTGCAAGGACACGCCATCATCGCTGGCTGCGTACCCGCTGAGCGCTTCAGGTGCCACTAACTTTGTGCAGCTCAAGTCAACGCCACATGGCTGTGGGCCCTTGCTGACCGCTGCCTCCGGCCTACACTGCGGTCAGCAGGGCTCACACATATCAAATCCAATCCTGACCTGCAAGGACACGCCATCATCGCTGGCTGAGCACCCGCTGAGCGCTTCAGGTGCCACTAACTCTGTGCAGCTCAAGTCAACACCATGTGGCTGTGGGCCCCTGCTGACCGCTGCCTCTGGCCTATACTGCGGTCAGCAGGGCTCACACATATCAAATCCAACCCTGACCTGCAAGGACACGCCATCATCGCTAGCTGCGCACCCGCTGAGCGCTTCAGGTGCCACTAACTCTGTGCAGTTCAAGTCAACGCCATGTGGCTGTGGGCCCTTGCTGACCGCTGCCTCCGGCCTACACTGCGGTCAGCAGGGCTCACACATATCAAATCCAATCCTGACCTGCAAGGACACGCCATCATCGCTGGCTGCGCACCCGCTGAGCGCTTCAGGTGCCACTAACTCTGTGCAGCTCGTCAACGCCACATGGCTGTGGGCCCTTGCTGACCGCTGCCTCCGGCCTACACTGCGGTCAGCAGGGCTCACACATATCAAATCCAATCCTGACCTGCAAGGACACGCCATCATCGCTGGCTGAGCACCCGCTGAGCGCTTCAGGTGCCACTAACTCTGTGCGCCTCAAGTCAACACCATGTGGCTGTGGGCCCCTGCTGACCGCTGCCTCTGGCCTATTCTGCGGTCAGCAGGGCTCACACATATCAAATCCAACCCTGACCTGCAAGGACACGCCATCATCGCTGGCTGCGCACCCGCTGAGCGCTTCAGGTGCCACTAACTCTGTGCAGTTCAAGTCAACGCCATGTGGCTGTGGGCCCTTGCTGACCGCTGCCTCTGGCCTACATTGCGGTCAGCAGGGCTCACACATATCAAATCCAATCCTGACCTGCAAGGACACGCCATCATCGCTGGCTGCACACTCGCCAGGACCACCTCCAACCAACAACTGCCAGAGTTGGAGGAGTCTTACAGCCAGCCTATCAAAGTTGCTCACACCTGTCTTGGATGCCATCATCAGCTTTATACCCTGCTCAGCTCTTCAGGTGCCACTAACTCAGTGCACCACAAGTCATGGACCCTTTATGATTGAATCTTGTGTGTGTGATGTCAGATCTGGTGCCCCTACCTCAGTGCACTGCAAGTCATGGACCCTTTATGATTGAATCTGTGTGTGTAATTCGATGATCACTGTTCTAGTTGTTGCCAGCACCAACCACTCCCTGAGGCTGGCTTACACTCACCCCACACCCATCCAGCACAAGCGTCACTGGACATGTGACCCTGGTAATAAAAAGGGGCCGGGCGCACGTGCCCGTAGCCAGTTCCACTATCTATCAAAGTGTGTCCGTGTGGTCATTATGTATGCATGATGGCCCCGGGCCTACCACATTACATTGTGCTGTGGACAGCGGACGCAACCATGTCACCTCAGGCAGTGGGTAAGACCTTGGACACGTAGCTTTGTCCCCTCCCCCCTGTAAGCGTAAGCAGAGTGGGCTGGGCCGGCGTACGCCAGTCCAGCATAGGAGTGTGAAGAATTTGCCCGGGGCTCTGGGCGTGGTTCAGTTCTGGCCTGGACAAGGAAGTAACTAATGCATGTGCCACTGTTGTAGTGTCGGTGCCACCCGGCCCGCAATCGCCAATGTTGCAATGTAGCATGCACCCGGAGGGCGGGCTCGCACGAACGGAGAAATGAAGGAGCGCAAGACTGCTCGGGGTCTTGGCTCATACATGCCAAGTGTTGTGTGTATCTGTATTGCCGCAGCATGAGCCAAATGCCTAGCCTTAATCGCAGCGCGAGTTCAGCCAGGTATGAACTCTACATCTGTGTCCGCCCTATCCTTACCATAGGCCTACACTCACGTGGCCGCCCACCTTCAACGGGCAACATCACAGTGTCGTTGTCAGGCTTGTGGACATGCGCAGACAGGCATGACAATGGTGTGCTGTAGGAGTGCAAGTGATGCAACCGCGCAGCGCACACAAGTAAATAGGCTCGGGCGAGGGAGGAGCAGCTGTGAGGCAATGTAATACACATGGATGCCGCTCATTTGCCACAAGCAATACATGTCAAACATGAATCCCAAAGTCGCACACATCACACACCACAAAACTAATTAGCCTGCCAACACAAAATGCAGAACCACCGATTGACACATATCTCTCACCCCTGTCAGAGGTGATCAAGGATATGCACTCTGCCCGTGGATGATGACACCCATCCGAGACACGAACACCCAGGCCCAGAGGCAGTACAATGCGGCCCACAAACGCACCAGGGGCTTTGTGGAGCGTTTGGCGTATTAAAGTCACGTTTCAGGTGCCTGGACATCACAGGTGGAAGACTCCTGTACAGCCCGGAAATAGTGTGGAAGATGATCATTGCATGTTGTGTGTTGCACAACCTATGTGTACGCACCAATGCCCCATGGATCCAAGTGCCAGATGCACCGGACGATGATGATGAAGATGAGGCAGGTGGACCACACCCCAGTGCAGCTGCAGCAGGATTAGCCCAAAGGAACACAATCATTAACAATTTCTTCACACATTGAGCACGTCACATTGTGACTGTCCTTAGCAATCATGGGACAGGACAAAATGACCACAGGCACAGCATGTGCAAATACATTCATTCCAACACACATTCCCTGTGTGCATGTCACTCCTCTGCATAAGCACATCACTCTGACAAGTGTTGTCATAAGGTTTCTGCACATACACAGAGCTATGCACAGGAAAATGGGACCCTGGAATACAGTGGTTTGCCACCATATACCATAGCACCCAAAAACCCCAACCCAACTAGCTTAGCATCCCATTAGCACCCAAGTACTAATGTTTGGACAACCCAGAACACGGTATCTTTATCTCAGGACTCGCAGAAGCAAGAACACTCTTTCGTCACTCACTCGTACTTGTCCACAAGGTGCGTAGGAAGAGACACTGGATAGGTTAAAATGTTTATTCCAACTTACGTGCTCTAATGTACAGTACACGTGTCAGTACTAATAGCATAATGCATATGACTAATATAAGCAGCATGGTTACAATTCCATAGAATACAAACGGGGAAAGCATCTCAGAGCTCAGTGGATAAACGTATAAATAACATTACCACCCTCCCCTTGCAGTAAGATAGTTGATTATAATAATAGAAGACCTCTGGGCTTTGACTAGCGAACCCCCATACCTCAGTCTCTAGATGCAGAATTACATCAGCAGGACATCATAGCTCTTCTCACTGAAAGGGATTTCTCCAAGTGTGTTAAGCGCTAGTAAACCACAGTATTAAAAGCATATCAAATTCTTCATGGCAATTGCACATAATGTTATGTCTGGGTGCGCGAGACTGGCCATATCAGGAAGAACCAAAATACATTGTTATGTGACCTTGTACATGTTTGTGCAGACTGAGCCCAAAAGGTGAACAACAGAAAATGCAGACAGTGCAAAGGAACTTGGCACGAGCAAAGGGCGAGGGAGGCCGGGCTCAGTGTAACGTGCGCAAAGAAAAGCAGCATGGCAGCCAGGCCTAGGCCAACATAACAAGGCAGGTAACAATCCACAAGACAGTGTAAGTGCAACATTTAGTGCTAACAAACTCACAAATGGCAATTAGATGGTGGGTGTGTCACCTCTGTACAGAGAGGCTGTTTAGGGTGTCACATATTCAAAATGCCATTTCAGGGTGTCAAAGATGGTACATAATCCCACTCAGCAGTGTATCACATGTGTCCAAATTCATGACATAAAGGCTGTCATTTGTAACCAAGAAAAGACAACAGGGCGTCTTTTGGGGTCAAATATGTACCACCATGATTCAGAGAGTTGCACACTGTGACTCAAGTCCCACAACATTAGCAAAATGGACTTGAGGGGGAGTCACTGCCCCTACATTCATCCATACTTTCATACTTGATTGAACATAGACATGACACATCTGTGGGAATTAGAATGTTTTATTCACATTCGGTGGAGTGTTGAAGCTGGAGCAGTACAGGGCCATGCAAACCCCACTTTACATTGTTGCCCCGTGGAGGGCCAGCCAGAGTCCTTTAGGGATTGACAAGTTCATCGGTAGAGGAAGAGTTCAGTCAGCAGTCTGATTGCTGTGTCATTGGTAACCAAACAGAATATGGCAGTCCATGTCGAGGTCCAAGGTGAGTGTCGCAGAGTGTATCGGGGACAGTGGAAGGTGATGATGCAGAGGGCAGAACCAAGCAGAAACAGGCCATATGGTGGAGGTGAATGCTACCACTTCCTTCTTACCACTAAGGCAGAATCATCCGCATCTTCCTCCTCTGATGTGTCATGAGCCTCACATGTGGGTGGTGGGGTTTTGTCTGCAGCACTGTGTGGCACTGCAACATCAGGGGCCGGAGGTGGATTGTCTGCTGCACTGTGAGGCACTGACACTTCAGGGGGCGGAGATGTGGATCGAGTAGTAGCAGCAGCATTCATCCGCGCCAGGCCTTGTGGCAGCAATGCCATGATGAGGGTCTGCAGGGCATGGAAGAACCCAGCTACATCTTGCTGGTGTTTAGCCGTGGCAGCCATTCTTTCCACCTGCATCCGCTCCATGTTCTCCATGATCCTCCGCATGTGTCCCAACTCCCAGCTGACATCGCTGGAGCCACTCTGACTAGACAGTTGTTCTTGTCTCAGAGTCAGGACTCCAGCGATGTCAGCCATGGATCATTGGAGAGCATGGAGCGGACTGTGGGTGTCCGTTAGGGACTGTAAGTGGTCCCTGATGGGACTTAGACACCCACGTATGGCATCTAGTTTGGCTGCCATGAGGTCGAACCCCACCCGCACCTGATCAGCCATCTTCTCCTGGCACCCTAACACACGGCGTTGGAAGGCCATGTGTTGTTCGTGGGGGTCCTGGGAGACAGCCGTGGTGGTGGGTGCTTCCTGCTGTGTGGTCTGTGCAGGGGTGAGGTCTCCTCGATGCAGCTGGGCTGCCCTGCTCCTGGAGGTGAGGTGCCGAAGCTGTCCATGAGCTCTTGGAGGGCGTCGGTGTCGAAGGTGTGGAGGTCCTCTTCGTCATCAGTGAAGAGATGTTCGGTCTGCTCTGTAGGAGGTGTTGATTCTCCCTCTGCAATGTGAAGGGGAGATGCAGTTTAACATTGTGTTCACATGTATGTTGACGCATTGTACAAGTTTACATACAGACTGCATGACAATGTACATTGTGACTGTTTGGGAGGAGCTGCCTATTTGATGCGTGACAGTGGACATTTCGACAATATCACGGATGTGTGTTTGTACCTGTACATTATCATCTTGCATTTCCCTGCTATGCAAAATGTGATTGGCCAGTTTCTACACACAAGCGGCACCAGTTGTGTCCTCTGTTCTGTTGTGAACGTGTTGCAGTTTGTACCACATTGTTGTCAATGTTGATGTGCTCTGAATGTTATGTGTGTGTGCTGCATTTTGGGAGAGTCGCCCCTGCAGCTCTGATTTTGCTGCCCCTTATCCCTTTCAGGAGGTGTGCCTTTGACTTCTGTGCTTATACAGTGCTGAGATGTTGCATACTTGGGTAAATTGGGCTCTTGGTGGGAGTTGGTACTCTGGGGCATGGTTTGTCCGCAGGTGTGTTGTTGACATCAGGGGTTGTATGTGCACGTGGATGTGTCAGAGTGTGACCTCCTCCTTTACGGATGTGGTCCACACTCAGCCACCTCAGTGTCGTGGCGTGCAACATGTCATGATATATTGACTGCAGCCATGATATACGTCAGGCAGTGTCACTTGCATTGTCAGTGTGGCTCACAGACACACCGCTTTGCTGGGTTTGGCACATGTAAATGGGTTGGTTGTGAGATTGGTGATGTGTGGGAAGGGCCCCCTCTGGGCACATAGTCGATGGGGGCCTACTTGCTGTTTCTAGGTGTGCTGCAGTGTGCCAAGGGGATCAGGGACATGATCCAGAGTCATTGTGGGTGTGCACTGTGCTATACTTAATTGTGCATGTGCGCCATTGTGCCCATCTCCCCCGTGCTCCCAGTCCCTGGTCGTTACTTACCCTGTTGCTGTTGTGTCAGGTCATGTTGAGCAGTGTCCGGTCCCCCAACTCCTGCCACCGTCTCCACACTGATGACTGTGGACACCATTTCCTCCATCTCATCCAGCTCCTCCTGTGGCGCTGGACTCCCAACTCCAGCCTGCATTGCTGCCTTCTGGTTGTTGCCGAGTTTCTGCTTGGTTTTGTGCTTCACATCATTCCAGCGCCTCTTTATCTCTTCCATTGTCCTCCTCAGCACTTCGATTGCATTCACCTTGTCCACGATGGACTGCCATATTCCATGTTTTTTGCCAATGACACAGTGAAGGTGACGAACAGTTGTTGATGGTGTTCTATCACCTCCGTTATCAGGGTCCTGTTTTCCTGCGGACTGAACCGCGTCTTCCTCTTCTTCTTCTCCTTGCCCTTGCTCCGGCTACCTCCATTGTGCTTCGCAGTTGTTTTGGTTTTGTTTGTGGTTTTTTGTTCTGCTTTTATGGTGATTTTTCCCGCCTGGCGTGTGTGAATTGCAGGCCTGGCGCAGCTTATCGCTGATTTTTTTATCGCGGTTGGGCCCATCGCCACTTTTTTCACGTTCGGCTTTAGATTTTTATCGCCGTCCCAGTAATTTTATCGCGGACATTTGACGCGTTATCGGGAAACTATCGCATGTTACCACCATGTTGAGAATAAGACATTGACACAGCGTTATTTTCCCGCGATAGACGGCGATATGAAAAATTGCGTTAACCTATTTTGGCGATGATTATCGCACGTTCTTGAGAATATCCCCCAAAGTGTCTTGCAAGCGACAGCGCATACACTGTCTCAGGCTGACCCAATAAAGTTCTGATGGACTGTCAATATTATTGGCTACAGTGGAGATAGAGGAGGCCTGACAGCCTGTAATCACAGAAAATTGAAAGGTATTCCTCAATGAACGCTTATTCCCAGCTCGAGTCCAATAAGGAAATCAAGATAGGTCACAAGCAGAGAAAGAAAGGCTTCTGTAAGGGAAAGGTGAAGGAACACACACACAAGACCTTGGACCCTGGACTCGCGGCATTTTGGCTGGAAAGCCATTTCTGAATCACAAGGAAAGAAGGAAAGCAGTGACAAGTGAACGACGCTTCTCAAAACCTGATTTGTTCTGGAGAAGTCATTGTGGGAGCATTGTGGCGTTTCTTCTTGGAATTACGTTCTGCTTTCTTGAATATGGTGGGAGGTTTCTGGCACTGTGGAACTGGACTGACCCGCAAGGATTTTGTGATTTAGTGATAGCCTGGAGAACGGAACAGAGGGGAGTGAGAAAACTGCTGGGAGAACTGAACAAAAGAACAGTTAAGTTATTCCCCATTTCCTCCTGCAGTATAAATGTGCCTTCGCCAGCCTGCCGGCGCCCCCTTCCATTGCCGCACACGGGGTAGTACGGATCCGGCCACCGCCGACAGGCTACGCAGAAGGACATGGGGGGCCAAAATAGTTCAAATCGTTGTGCAAAAAATTAACGCAGATCGAGCACGCTGATTTGGGGGCAAATGTAGCAGCCCAAAAATGGAAATTTAAATCTGGCCAACCACCGCAAAACGTCAATTTGGTGCTGCAAAATTTGCTTATATATTCTGGGAGGAGGGGGTCTGACTGGAGTGTGGGAACCTGGAAATTAGCTTTGAGCGGTCTTACTTACTGGGAAACTCTTGTATGTATATTTTTGGGACTTAATAACGAAGCATAGTTTTCGCAACTGTGGGGCATATTTACAGCTGAATGGAGAAGTGTGGCGTTAAGCAACGATTGCTAACGCCACGCTTCTCCATTCTGAAAATGCAGGGATGTGATGTATTCACAAGAATGCGGCGGACCCCGTGTTTCCCCTAACACTGGCGCTGAGTTCAGCTGCCTAACGCCAACGCAGACGTGCAAGGGTGTCTGCATTGAGGGAAGAATGTTTATATGCGGGAAGGTGCCCCTTCCTGCAGATAAACAATCTTTAAATGCCGTTTTGTAACTTTTATGTGTGCTCCATCACATAGAAGTTGCAAAACAGCATTTCTAAACAAGCATTTGCAATACAATAGGTCTCACATTTGTAAAAGTAAAAGCTACTCGTATTATAAATTATAATGTTTTTATTATATTTTTGGGTTTGCAATGGAGTAATTATGTAAGGAATAAGTGAACGCAATACTACATTATGAGCTTTTATATCTCATTCTGCTTAGCAGTTGGCATCTAACCTTACTCTCATTTCTGTGTGATCCCGTCACAAGTCCTCAACTGCTCCAAAGTTGTTACGGTGGCAAGCAAAATATAGGCTTCCTTTATGGGCTGATATGCAGATGTGTGTGAATTCGCTTAGCTTGTCTTTGCTCCCATAGCTCAGTTGTTTAGACATCACCAGGAATTCGGTGTTTAGAGAGGACTGACCCTAAATATACACATTAAGCCAGTCTGGCTCAACCGCTAACAGCCTAGTACCTCTGACAGTTTGGGGCATATTCACAAGAATGTGTCATAACCATCGCAAAAGTTACTTAACGCAACCTTAAACATCGCAGTCCATCGCGGGAAATTTACGCCTTGCTAACCAAGTATTCACAACACGGCGGTACCATGCGATAGTCCCCAGATAACCCGACAACTGTCCACGTTAAAATCAACGCCACGCCTCAAAAATGCGAAACACGAACGCAAAAATAGCTGCGATGCGGCCAAGCGCGATACAAAAAGCAGCAAAAACCAGCCACAGGCCTGCAAGTCACACGCGTCAGGCAGGAACAAACACCATAAAAGCAGACCAAACAAACAGTGAGATGACAACGTCCGAGCACAACACCCCAGCTGTGATGCAGAACAAATGACCATTGTCCAAATCCGACAGTCAGTTCCCCACAAACAGCCACAATGTACATTGACATGCATTCAGCAGGTAACCTGCGCCAATGCGGAAACAAACATGGAACACACTGTGAAACCGCATCTCCCCTACACATTGCAGAGGGACAAACAACACCCCCTGCACACCGACGTGCCATGTCCATGACCAAACAATAATGGAACCACGGACCAATGTAGGGGCAGTGACTACCCCCAGGTACATGTCCCCCATGTCACGGGACTTGAGTCACAGGGTGCATCCCTGCATCATGGCGGCACATAACAGACCCCAAAAGAAGCCCTCTTGTCACTTGAAGGCCACAAATGACAGCCAAAATGGAATGAACTGGGACACACGTGAAACGCCCAAGAGTGGGATACCGTAACAACTGTGATACACAGTACTGGCATTACTAAAACGTGACACCCTAAACAGCCTCACTGCACAGAGGTGACACACCCACCATCCATAAACAAATCCCAAAATCTGCAGCACAACATGTCGCGCCCACACATGTCTGAGTGAAGTGCCTGTACAGATGAGTGACATGCACGCAGGGAATGTGTCTCGGAATGCATTTATTAGCACATGCTGTGCCTGTGGTCAGTCAACGTACTGTGCCATTACTGCTAAAGACCCTCACAATGTGACGTCAACCAGAGAAGAAATTGCCAATGATGTAGTCCCTACGGGCAATTCCTGCAGCGGCTGCAGTGGGGTGTGGTCCACCTGCCTCATCTCCATCATCATCGTCCGGTGCATCTGGCACACGTATCCACTGGGCTCTGCTGCGAACACATATGTTGTGCAACACACATCATGCAACGATCATCTTGCTGTACAGGAGCCTTCCACCTGTGATGTCCAGGCACCTGAAACGTGACTTCAACACGCCAAATGTGCGCTCCACGATGCCCCTGGTGCGTCTGTGGTCCACATTGTACTGCCTCTGGGGCTGTGTGTTTGGGGCCCGGAGGGGTGTCATCATACAAGCGCAGAGTGCATATCCTTGGTCACCTGTGACAGGGCAGAGAGACATGAGTCAAGACTACGTACTGCATGATGTGTTGGCAGGCCCACTGCTTCATCGGTGTGTGATATGTGTGAGTCAGTGATACCCGTATGACATGTACTGCGTGTTGCTAATGAGCGGCATCACTGTGTAGTACGTAGCTTCACTGCTGCACCACACCCCCGCGAGCACATTCACTATTGTGCGCATGGTGATTGCGTCACAAGCACCCCTGCGGCACACCATTATTATGCCTGGCTGCGCATGTCAACAAGCCTGGCTACGACACAGTGATGATGCTGCGCAGAATGTGGTCGACACATGTGTGTCGGCCCATTGCAAGGACAGGGCTGACACAGATGTAGAGCACCTGCCTGGCTGAACCCGACATGCAGTTGAGGGTACATCTTTGGCTCATGCAGAGACAATAGCGACACACACAACAGTTGGCATGTGTGATCCACGACCCCGAGCGGGCATGCCCTCCCCCATGTACCCCTGCAGCAGCGCACGCACACCGGGGGCATGCCACATGGCAACATTGCCGATTGCGGGAAGGGTGGCGCAGACACTACAACTGAGACACATGCATCAGCCACATCCCTGGCAAGGCCTACACTGCACCACACCCAGATCCACGTGTGGAGTAGCCACACCCCTACGCAGTACCGACGTACGCCAGTCCACCCCACTTACGCTCACAGGGAGGTACGACACAGTTTAATGGCCAAGGTCGACACCACTGCCTGCGGTGACATGGATGCGCATGCTGTACACAACACAATGTCATGTGGAATGACCCCGGTCCCCCATGCATACACAACAACAACACGGACACAGAGTGAGTCCGTGGGACTGGCCACGGGCACGTGCGCCCGCACCCTTTTATTGCCAGACCCACATCTCCAGTGACGCCTGTGCTGGATGGGTGTTGGGTAGTGTAAGCCACCACTCAGGGGTTGGTTGGTGCTGGCAAAGACAACAACAGTGAGCAGACAATCAGCAGTACAAGGTACGTACATCATGGGTCCCTGACTTGAGCAGCACAGAGTTTGTGGCCCCGGATGCACAGCGGCAGGCACAGGCACACCGCCACAGGACGGTGGCTTGCGGTGCACTGAGGTAGTGCCACGCGAGCTGAGCGTGTACTCGTAGATGTCCAAGGGGACTTACGCAGAGTGTTGCGGAGGACAGTGGCAGGTGTCCTTCCAGGGCATGATGCAGAGGGCAGAAGCAAGCAGGAACAGACAGATGGCGGAGTTGAATGCTACAGACCCCACTTTTGCAGCTTGTCAGTATCAGCTACATGTAGATGAAGACAGCCTCCAGCCCATGGGCTCAGACGCCACCGATGTCCAGACAGAGATTGCCCATGGATTTCAGGGCACACACTCAGTGGCGCCAGAGCTGGAAGGGGATGCAGTCTGCGATGAGGCTTGTACAATGACATGGACTCTGCTATGTACAGTGCAAGACTCAGTTCAAATCGTGTGCCCTACTCCACCGCAGTGTCGGCCGGAGGCAGCAGTCAGCGTGGGCCAACCGCCGTCCAGCCATCTCCTCCTGGATCTCTCACACACGACGTTGGAATGGCATTTTTATTACTTTTGTGGGTGACGTAGGTTGTGGCACCAGAGCTGAGCGGGTGTGCAGCCAGAGAGGAGGCCGTATCCTGCCTGTGACGGACTGCATTGGATTGGCGAGAGGCCTGCAGGACCGCAGTGCAGGCCCAAGCCCGGAGTCAGCAAGGGCCCACAGACACGTTTGGTGGGAGTCCTGTGCACAGACTTAGTGGCACCACATCGGAGGGAGTATGGTGACATGTACTCAGCCTTCAAACATGTACTCTGCCATGGTGTGATCAAGACTCAGTTCCATATGTGTGACCTACTTGTCCGCTGTGCATGCTGGTGGAGTACGTCAACAGGAATGGAGGTCCGCGGGCCTGTGACACGGTGGCCGTGATGATCCGAGGAGTCTGCCAAGGTCGGGGTCCTCGGGATTGGAGCAGGCACCGGCACGTGGTGGGCCTGCTTTGGCACACGCCAGTGTCGGCAGGTGAGCAGTAATGCCTGGATGTGCAGGGGCGGGCATGACGGCTCCAAGGACCAGCGGTCCGTGGTGCAGCAGGTGCACAGGATCCCAGGCATCACCGCTCACGGCGTAGGCCACATGGCGGGGTGAGAGGCACCGCCCTGGCAGGGACGTTGGGCATTCCGGAAGAGGTCCAAGTCCAGGGCTATGTGCTTTTTATTCACACCCATACGCTGACCTGGCGTACGCCGGGCCAGCCCACTCCTCTCACGCGTACACGGGGGGACGTGACAAGCTACGTTTCCTTGGTCTCCCCCACTGGCTGGGGTGACATGGTTGCGTCCACTGTCCACTACACCACACACCAGCGGTGTATGTGGACATGGATATGTGTGTGGTCTGCATACTGCAGTGTCTCCGACACATCCTCGCCACACTTGGCATTGTGTGCAGTCCCATTCATCAGTAACAGCGCCTCCTTCGCACATGCCGGGTTCCCTCCTCTTCCCACATTCTGCTGATGTGTGGCTAAGGTGCCATGCTGTTGATGGCTCATGTACATGGCTAGGCCTGGTTCCCATGGTGAGTTGTGCTATCGTGTCTGGTGGGTGGGCATGTTGTTTGCCATGTTGTATGTGGGTTGTGACGTGTGCATTTCCAGGATTGTGAGTTGTATGATTGTGGAGTTGAGGTGTGTGGTGTGTTCATTTGGTACTTACCAACGAGCACTGCATTTCCGTAGGTGCCATCCTGGAAGCGCCTGTTGATGATGGACTGTCGGAAGATGTATGAATCCTGCACACTGTCTGGGTAGTTGGCGACGACATTGGTGAAGAGTACCCGGTGGTCCACTATTGCCTGCACATTGATGGAATGCGTGTGCTTTCTGTTGCGGTAATTGTGTGCAGTGTCGGAAGGGGGCACAAGTAGGACATGTGTGCAGTCTATTGCCCCCAACACATGCGGGAATCCAGCTATGGCGTAGAATCCTTGCTTGGTCTCCAGCTGTTCCTGCGCAGTGTGGGGGAAGTATAGGTACTGGGGTATCAAGCTGATGATGGCATCCAAGACAGGTGTAAGGAACTTTGATAGGGCTGGCTGTGAGAATCCTCCGACTCTGGCAGTTGTTGGTTGGAATGTCCCAGAGGCCAACAGGTGCATCACAGCCAGCAGCTTTGTCTGCGGAGGGATGTTGGTTGTCCGCTGTGTTGGTACCGTCAGCCTGTGGGCAATGATGTTCAGGATGCGGAGGATGGTTGTCCTTTTGAGCCTGTAGTGGGCAATGACATACTCTGGTGTCATGTCTGTGAGGCTGGTGCGTTTTCTGAAGGTCCGCGGTCTGTGTCTGCGCTGCCTCTGTGGTGGTCCGGGGGGGTGGTGCAGGGGGAGTCCGGGGGGTGGTGGCGGTGGGTGTTGTGGCCATGTTGGGGCTCCGAGCTGCATGATGAGTAGCTCCATGGCATCTGTTGTCCTTCAGGTGTGGCTGTGGGCTGGGCTCCCTTTTCTGGTGCCGGCTGCCATCCGACTTTACACCAGGTCAGAGCAGGTGTTAGTTTCCTGCTGCTAACGCACAATATCTCATGTTTTGTGGCCTTATCGCCGATCTGCCTGGTCGTTGTGAATGTTGCAGTGTGGTGTTGATGCGGCTTTTTGCACGGGAACGCCTACTCTGCATCTCATTAGCGATAGTTGCGGGGGTCATCTGTGGCGATGTTTTTTGCGGATGCTATCGCGGGTAAAATGGTGTTCTGGGCTGTTAACACCAGCTTGTGAATGGTGCGATGAATTTATCGCCACTTTGGCTGCGATAAAGTGCCGCTAACTCGGCGATGAGTCCTTGAGAATATGCCCCTATGAGTCTCCAATGGCCTCACAGGTGATATTATGGATGTGGCCCAAAGGGAGTGACCCTTACTAACCAACCAGGTGTCCAATGGGGCCACAACAGACACCCTTTTCTCTCCGCTTCACTAAACATTCCTTTTGTCAGGGGCATGAGTTGGCTAATCGCTCACAAGGTGCAGTGGCCTTCTTAGAAATACTGACCACATCCACTTGAGCTAGTTCCAGAGGGATGCCAACAGAGACTGCAATAAAGGCATGTGCTATTTATGGGCAGTTCTGTTGGGCCTGTAATTATCTCATCGTTAGTTTTGGCTTTTTATTCCACATATTCTCCTGAAAAGCCCATATCTAAAAATGTCAAAAGGCAATTCCGATGCATTGCAGTATGTGCGTGCAAACGTTGGGAAAATAAACTACCAGGATGCAATGCAGCTGCTATTGCTAAAACACTACAGTTAATGAGTAAAGATAACAATGCATCATATTAAAGACACTGTTTTCACACAGTGTCCTGATGGGAACCAGCATGCACTGCTCTTACAAATCTACACATGTGTCGGGTACCAGTGGAACTTTACCTGCAGGAAGCTGTTTCCTGTGTGTGGTTCCTCGGGGCATCTTCCAGCATTATGAGGCAGTGTTTGCTCCTCCGCCTGTGCTACCCTTACGCCCAGAACTGCACTGCTATCTCTGCCGGTGCTCTTGAGCTACAATTATCTGGGCGGCCCTGGCAAATGAGCCTTCCGCTTTCGTCCTGCTCTCAGGGCATCTGGCCGTGGCTCCTAAGGTGGGCTGCGTGCTACGGGCGCGGCGTTACAAAAGGAAGTGCGGCGCCTATACATATTAAATTAAGCGGGCGCCATGTTTAATGGTGAAAGTGGGCGCCAGGCTACATCATCATGCGTGGCACCCCTGCACATAAAAGTAAGTGGCGCCATGGTAGAACTTAAAGCGCGGCGTCCTGTATATTAAATTAAGTGGGTGCTGTGCTACAACATTAAGTGCAGCATCCATGCAGGTTAAATTTACGCACACCAGGCGCCATGATAGTACAAATACATACACAAAAGGAGCGGCTGCCACGATGAAACAAGAACAAACATGAAAGCGGGTGCCATGCTAGGCGCCGTACTGATGCAATACCCCTATCACCAAATAAAGGAAATAGTCCCTAAACCAAACCCCTAAACATCTAGTAGCGAAAGTAAACTGTAGTTGGTCGGTGCTGCTTTCTATAAAACGGAAGTGATGCCTAGGGAGAACCAACAAATAATGAGCTAGGAAACAAGAGCAACATAAGCGTGAACCAATGGCAAGCAGCAGGCGGGACTAATCTGCGTATACTGATTACACCAGGTCTTTCAGACAGCGCATGCGCGCTGCCTAGGCTCGACCTAAAAAATGATTGTTTATGTGCAGGAAGGGGAACTTTCCTGCATATAAATAATCATAGGCAATTTGTTGTTTCTATGTGTACTGCAAAAGGCAGTACAAAGGGAAACAGAAAAAACGAGGAGAAATAAAGCATCTCCTCATTTCGCCTGTTTAAGACCAGGTTTTCCCTGGTCTTAATTTTGGCGCTGCCTCCTATTTACGCTGCCCTTGTAAATAGGGGGCAGCGTCAAAATCAATGGGTGTTGCGGTGGAACACCCACCACAACACCCATCGCCCTCTCCTTTTACGCTAAATACAGCGTGAAAGGGTGCCTTATTTACAAGGCAGCGTTAAGCCACGTTAAGTGAGGCGAGGCCCCTATCGCCACCCCAACGTCACTGTAAGTGACATTGGGGTGGAGATAGGGGCTTGTAAATATGCCCCTCAGTTTTTCTCTGGAAAAAGTAACTCCTTACTCATTTCGCACATCACCTCAATGAACTTCATCCTGGCATGTGAGTTGAGGTTGTGCGTTTCTGGAGTGAGGTAACTCATAGGTTGAGTAGCAAGGCATCTAGCTCAGAAATGGGTAGTGTCATATCACTGCAGACAGTATTCAAAATACAAAGGGAGGTTTAGCACCTTGTATTTACTCTTTTCAAGACAAAAAAAATTATTAAGGAAGGGAAACTAGCTGAGAAAGAGATAACAAACTGCCAGGTACTACAGTGCATTCATTTTAAATCGATATTAATTAACAACTTATATGAAGACCTACTTTAGTAATATTATACCCTTTCTTGTAGGAACTCGAGAGACCCGGGAGGCTGAGATTAAATACCCCAACAGCTGCCCTGCCTAACGTGGGAATTTTAAAGCGCACGTTCACTCAAGGGTATCTTGGTGCTGAACAACAGATGTTTATTGTTACCCAACTCAATGGTAGTCATTTTATTGACCTTTGAAGGATGAAAGGCTGAGTTAACCACTGGGATTTGAAACCGAGACCATGAGGTTGAACACAGGCCCTTGCAGTGGATGCATTAGTCCACTGAGCCACCAGACCCTATTGCCCCTTTATATTGTGAAGCCCATAAGGGATCAGAGTATTCCAGTGCCGAGGTGGGCAAGTTAAAGAAAGCCGCATTGAATGAAAATCATGGCACTTTTGCAGACGAGTTTGACTGTATCGCGAACACTGACAAAAGCACTTATGAGTAGGGGCGTGGCTTGATGTGCAGCAAAGATGGTTGCCTTTCTTTGAGCTCCGCAGCATCTTTGGTGCGAACGCTCGAGTTGTAATGTGTTGTATTCTATGATGCTGCTCTGCTGATGCCGTGATGTCACAGTGTCTGGTGCATGCTGAGTATGTTACTATTCAAAGGTGTAACTCTGAACTGTTACTGGCTGCTGCCTAGTTGCTCTTGGCAGGTGACGATCTTCAACTGTGTTGTCTCTCCTTCAATAAATTCACTCTTCAAACAGACTGCCTCAGAGTGAATTACTACAGATTTCTGGCGACGATTTGACTACACAGCGGAACCCGCAGCATGAGTTCTTCATAGCTTCTACCCTGCTTTCAATCATCTTGGCTCAACTCGGTCTCAACTGATGTGCCTTTTCTCAACTCCTGTATGTCTTGTCACCTGCCTGCGTCTCATCTACGTTCTTTTAAAAGAGCTTTAGCTATCAATCTGAATATTACTCAAGATTTATTCCTAATTACGCTTCAATTGTTCGGCCTATTAGTAACATGCTTAAAATGGGGGTCAAGTTTGATTGGTCTGACGAATGTGATCATGCGTTCAATGCAGTTAAGTCCTCTCTGAAGAACAGTGATGCCCTCACACCATTCGACCCTGACTTGCCCTGTTGTATAGCTGTGGATGCTAGTCAGGTTGGATTAGGCGCTATTCTCACACAAAGTTGTGGGGACAAGGAAAACACTGTTGCTTTTGCATCTAGGGTGCTGAGGTCCAATATTCCGTCATTGAGAAAGAAGTGCTTGCTTGTTTGTGGGCCATTGAAAAATATCGCCCCTATGTGTGGGGAAGACGTTTCAAACTTGTTACAGACCACAAACCTCTGGTATCCATACTGGGTTCGGGTCCTAGCAAGTGTTGTACACCCAGGATAACCAGAATGGTTAGCAAGCTTCTTCAAAATCAATTTGATGTTTCACATATTCCCGGCGGGAGAAACGGTAGGGCAGATTTTCTTTCCCGTTTCCCTCAGAGCAGTGATGGTTGTGAAGGTACTAGTTTCCAAGAATTGGATGAGGAGGACGCTGAAGATTGTTTTGTGGCTGCCATGGATATTTCTGATCTTGCTGTTGGGTCTGAAGAGGATTAGAGAGCGGCTTTATTAGAAGATGATCTTCTTCAACAAGTGTGTGTGTGTTAGTCAGAGAGGGGTGGCCTAGGGAAAGGGTGTTGTCTCCGGATCACTGACAGAATATTGAGGAGGAAAATATCGACCTGCCAAAATATCGAGGAAAAAATATAGAATGCCAAAATATCGAATCCCTATCTACAAACAGGTAAGTACAAAAATATTGAATCCAAAATATCGTTGTAAAAAATATAGTTAGTCAAAATATCAAATTTATTAAATGTCTTAAAAGTAATGTAAAATTAATGAAATAATATATATAATTAACTAAAACATACTTAAAAAACTTTAAAATTAATAAATAATTAATGTAAGTAAAAAAAAAAATAAACATACATTTTTATTTTTTAATACATATATATTAACGTAATATTAATAAAAAATATTCAATATTTTTAGCGTAGGATAGCGGAAGGGTAAAATTTACTATTACCACTCCAGTGAGTGCAACAGTAGGGAAATCGTTGGATAGCGGGAGGGTAAAAATTACTATTCCCACTCCAGTGAGTGCAACAGTAGGGAAAGCGTTGGATAGCGGGAGGGTAAAAATTACTATTCCCACTCCAGAGAGTGCAACAGTAGGGAAAGCGTTGGATAGCGGGAGGGTAAAAATTACTATTCTCACTCCAGAGAGTGCAACAGTAGGGAAAGCGTTGGATAGCGTAGGGGTAAAAATTAATATTCCCACTCCAGAGAGTGCAACAGTAGGGAAAGCGTTGGATAGCGTAGGGGTATAAATTACTATTCCCACTCCAGAGAGTGCAACAGTAGGGAAAGCGTTGGATAGCGTAGGGGTAAAAATTACTATTCCCACTCCAGTGAGTGCAACATTAGGCAAAGCGTTGGATAGCGTAGGGGTAAAAATTACTATTCCCACTCCAGAGAGTGCAACAGTAGGGAAAGCGTTGGATAGCGGGAGGGTAAAAATTACTATTCTCACTCCAGAGAGTGCAACAGTAGGGAAAGCGTTGGATAGCGTAGGGGTAAAAATTAATATTCCCACTCCAGAGAGTGCAACAGTAGGGAAAGCGTTGGATAGCGTAGGGGTATAAATTACTATTCCCACTCCAGAGAGTGCAACAGTAGGGAAAGCGTTGGATAGCGTAGGGGTAAAAATTACTATTCCCACTCCAGAGAGTGCAACACTAGGGAAAGCGTTGGATAGCGGGAGGGTAAAAATTACTATTCCCACTCCAGTGAGTGCAACAGTAGGGAAAGCGTTGGATATCCTAGGGTAAAAATTACTATTCCCACTCCAGTGAGTGCAACAGTAGGGAAAGTAATGATTTAATATTTTAATAAAAATAAATTAATTATCAATACCAATAAAAATTAATTAAAATTAATTACCAATTCCAAAATATTTAATAACTAATTCTAAATACCAATAAATATTATTTATTAAAAATTAATTACCTATTAATAATTAATTAACAAACAATTAATTTTCAATACCAAAAATTAATAAATAGTAAAAAAATACCAATTAATAATTAATTGACAGTAAATTAATCATCAATACACAAAAATATTTTCAATAATTAATTCATTACAATTAAATCACTTCCCACCCTATTCCCCTATAAACCCACAACCCGCTACGAAGAATAAATTAATACAATTAACATAATTATCAATTAATCAATTAATAAAATTAATTACCAACTTATAAAAATTAATTACCAATTAATAATTAATCGACAATAAATTAATTATCAATGCCGATAATTTTTTTTAACTTAATTACAATGAAATTACTTCCCACCCCATTCCCCTATAAACCCACAACCCGCTACAGAACTAAAACGCAAAATTAAATTAAAAATAATTAATAATTCGTAAAAATTACTATTTAATTTACTATAATTAAATTACTTCCCACCCTATTCCCCTATAAACCCACAACCCGCTACGGAATTAATTACGCAAAAATTAAATAACATAAAATTCATTAATTTAAAAAAATTAAACATACATTACAAAAACTAATATACACTTTTAACACATATACTAACATACAAAACACTTAAAAAAATTCGATATTATTAAAAATTCGATATATTTTAATGCATATATTATGTACTTCGATATTTTGACAGTCGATATTACTTACCTGCATTTCGATATTATTGACCACTATATTATGTCCATTCGATATTTTGTCCATTCTATATTTTGTACTCGATATTATGTCCATTCTATATATTTTTTTCGATATTGTGTCTAGTTACCGTTGTCTCCCCTCTTACAACCCTATTGGAAGGTTGAATCTGAAATCTCACTAGAAGATGGTGTTCTCATGAGGTGTGACAAACTTTTCCCGCCCCACTCTGTTAGACCTGTCATTATCAAGAAAGCTCATGAGGGACATTTAGGTTCCACACTCGCCAAACGACGTGTCCATCAAGATTTCTGGTGGCCGTGTATGGATGCTGAGATTGGTGTCCTAGTGGAAAACTGTCCTGTGTGTTACTCGGCTGAGAAAAGTTTTAAGGTTGCCACTCCTCCTCTCTCGCCCATCGAGTGTCCTTCTGGTCCCTGGGTCAAAGTAGGTGTTGACATCATGGGGCCATATGAAGTATTACCTTTGGGGAGGAGGTACATTTTAGTATTGATGGACTATGCTTCGAAGTGGCCCGAGATTAAGTTGGTCAAAGAAGCCACCAGCTACCAGCGTGATCAGATTTTTGAAGGAAGTTTTTCTTAGAGAAGGGTTTCCCCAATTTCTGGTTTCGGATAATGGAACTCAATTTCTGAGTGAAGAATTTGAGTCTTTCTTAACCTCAAGTGGTGTGAAACATTTGAAGAGTTCTCTCTATCACCCACAGACCAACGGCCTTGTAGAAAGGATGAATCGCGTGGTGGGTGAGTGTGTTAGGTGGGCTGTGAGTGGTCACCATGATGTTGCAATGACTTTAGAGAGCATGCTTTGGTTTTATAGGACCACTCCCCAATCATCCACTAAGGTTTCCCCGTTTGAGCTTCTGAGGGGAAGGAGGGCCAATACATGTTTCAGGCCCACATGGATGAGCAGATGGTTAAAATCTGACTCCAATGTAGACTCCATGATGGAAGTTGTCAAAGTTAATTCTGAATTTGTACAAAGTAAACAAAAGGTATGGTTTGACAAAAAAAAAGGTGTCAAGGTTGTTCCTCTTAGTGCGGGTGACTTTGTTCGCATTAAGATTCCTGTGCATACTAAGAAAGGGAAGTGTAAATATGGTGAACCTATCAAAGTTGTTAAGATTGGTAACAATGCTTTTCAAGTGGAAGGAGGTCATTGGTGGAACCTGTCTAAAGTTGTCAAGACAAGATCAAATCCCCTGTTGAGTGGTCAAGAAGACAGTTTTCCTCCTGTTCCTCTTGAACGTAGGAAGAGTTCCAGAGCCATCGTTACTCCTAGAAGGTTTTGTGAATGATCTTTACACCTTACGCTCAACTTTGTGTTCTTGTGCATTGTGCATAACTTGCTTTCGTTTTTTTTGTTTATTAATTCTCTTTGTTCTGTAGGAGAAGGGGAGGTATGTTGTATTCTATGATGCTGCTCTGCTGATGCCGTGATGTCACAGTGTCTGGTGCATGCTGAGAATGTTACTATTCAAAGGTGTAACTCTGAACTGTTACTGGCTGCTGCCTAGTTGCTCTTGGCAGGTGACGACCTTCAGCTGTGTAGTCTCGCCTTCAATAAATTCACTCTTCAAACAGACCGCCTCAGAGTGAATTACTACATAATGTTTGACGGGTGATTTTCAATCACCCTTGGGCGGCTGAACACGGAGGAGCATTTTGTGGGCACTGGGAGGCGATTTTGTGCTCGGGATTCGCTTTGGAAGACGGCTATGCATGTTGTGCTCTTTCCTCAGCAGAGGCTCGAAAATGGCGGTCGATGAAGAAAACTCTGTCACAGTGAGCGGCTCCTGCTGACAGGTTTAAAGGTCTGTCAATGAAGTGCAGAATCGGCGATTAATATCTACCAGATACTGCTGATTGATAACTGGGATTTCTGCTATGTGATACATCTTTCCCTATGACCAACAAATTCTCAGTGACTTTCTTGCTCAAAATGGCGGCACCAATGCTTTTCTCCTCAAGATTACTTCCAGTGCTGGTCTGTATCATTTGGATATCGCATCTCTCAATATCTGCCACATTCTTCTAAGGCTCCTAAACATCTTGGAGTGTGCTGCCTTTTTTATTGTTCTCTATGATTTGCTTGTCGAACATTGCTTAACACACATTGTCTATCTGTCCTGCTCACTACGTGCTTGATACCTCACAAGTGATTTGTAGTGTGTAGATGCCCAATGGTTCAAGTGGTCCATTTCACTTATGGTTTCTGTCATTATCCTCAATGGAATATGTTTTGGGCACAGAATGCACTCAAAAAGACTTTGGGGCTGCTCAGCAATATAGAAGGAGAATTCTAATTTTCCCTATAGCAGTCAGGTTGCATGTATCAGTTTCAGTAGCTCAGTGGCTCATACCCATCACTTTGACTGCGCCTGTGGGAATATATTAAGGGTGGCAAGCCTACTTTCTCTTTCCACAGCTGTGTGCATCTAAATACATCTTTTGACTGATTTCATTCTCTTCAGATTATTGATGTGCTTTTATTACCCTGCATAATAATTTCTGAATGATATCATGGTCCTTCCACCAAGGTACTACATTTGTCTATGCTGTAGATACCTTGTCTTGGAGACCACCGCACTTGAGTGCTTAGGAACATACTGTTCTTAAACATCATACTTTGAATTTTCTGTATGCAGCAGATGGCATACCTTGGTCCTAATTTCAACATACATTACTATTGTCCACACAAGCGTATCCAATGGCGAAGGTACGTGTGGTAACGTAAAGGACAGAGATTCCAAGGGTAACCTGAAACGTTCCAAACATTCTCCACCTATCACGGAATCACCGGTTAAAGGCAGTCCAGATTCTGCTTCGACTCTAGAGGCTATTCTACTTAAGCTCAACACGGTACATGATATAGCTCAAAGCACCAAAACCAATACTGATCTACTTCAAGTTGAGCTGGCAGGGATTCGTAATGACTTTTAAGAACTATCAATACGTGTGTCTAATGCGGAAACAAGAATAAGTAATGTGGAAGATTACATGAATAAACAAGCAAAACACATCCAGAACCAGGAACACTCTATCTTATCTCTAAGGAGAGATCTAACGGAGCAGGAAGATCATAATAGGAGAAGTAATCTCCGTATTTTTGGGATGTCGGAGGGGGTTGAGAATTCTGCTTCCTCAGTGATCGACTTCTTGATATCCTGGATCCCAAGTGTACTGCAACTATCTTTCAAAAAGTCTTTGAAATAGAACGAGCTCACAGTGTTCCAACTTTTAAACCAAAAATATGATGTCCCCAAGACCACTCATTTTCAAACCACTGAGACACCAACACACGGATCAAATTCAAGCACAAATGAGGAAGATCAAGACAATTCAATGGGAAGGTCACAAAATTTCTATTTTGCAGGACTATGCCAGAGATACCGTAATCCTTAGATAAGGTTTCCTTAATCTGCTCAGGAGACTTGCTGACATGGGAATCCCATACTCCTTTTCAGGTACCTCAAGATTCCGGATAACCTTCAAAGGCCACTCACAGATCTTTTTATGAACCTGCAGACCTCTCAGATTTTTTGGATAATCACTTTGAATCTCAGATGGACTCGGACTCTCTACCTGGTACTTCACGGTCCTAGCCGCTCAGATGGAGCTGACCTGCTCTCTACGATTCCACGATAAACCAGCTCCTTTTGTCGCTCAATAGCATCTGGTCCTCTCTTTGCATATCCTACTAATTACAGGTTCTTATGTAACTTTCTCTAAATATTATAGGTTGTACCCATTGTGCCTTGTACAGCACTTCTTCCGTGAAAATGTCTGCTGTTAATTCTTTGATTCGTTTTGTAACCTGCACGTCAGATTTAGATATTTAATATTTTGTTATGTAATACATGTGTTGAGGTTAAACTAGTTAACGGCTACACTTCTTTAGGTGCTTTCTATGTGCTGGTATGAGGTGGGGGGTTCACTAGGTATGGTCTTTCGCAGGTGCATATAACTATTTGAATTTTGTCTGTCATGACGTTATTTTATCAGTGTGACTATTATTGGAATATTGAAGAAAAAGTTCTAATCGTTCAATACGTTGATGGTAATTTTTCAACATTGCTTGTTCATGTACCTCTTTTGATAGCTTATCTTATTATAGGTAAGTATTCTGTCCTTTGATCATTCTACAGATATTTTTGAATGAAAAGTTGGCTTCTCTATAGATATTTATTATATACTTGTCACCAAAGAATAACTCTGACACTTCAATATGGATGCTTGATATGTGTAACTACTTTGCTCTGCTTCCAATGCTGTGGTCAGTATCGGCGCAGTCTCTAATGGTATCTCAGATCGTTGGTCCTATGTGCTGCTCCAATTAAATGTTATGTCATTGTGATGATGCACCTTCAAAATTTGTTACATATAGTTACATATAGCCTTATGCCATATAGCCAGTTTGCGATTATATTGTAGTATAGTATTGGAACTCATATGAATGTTCGTAGTTGTGGGGGCAAGCATATAGGTATATATGTTATAATTATTATGACTATTTTACTTATTGAATGTCATCCTTTTATATACGTGTTCTTCACATCACATTTAACTATTTAACATTTGCTTGATATTAAACCCCTGATACATGACTGATGTGATCACGCAAACCTTTGGTTATGGCACTTACGATGGCAATTCTTGTTCCGCTGTTTCTCCTGTTCTTCTGATACTCCCTGATGGAGTTGTCTGTACCGGTTATGGCAGCTGTTGCTGTTGCTCACCCACGTTTGCTCTCCCATGCAATATGTCTCTTACAGACTGGTGGGAAAGGGCTTGGGTGTGGCTTTTCTCTATTTTTTATCCTTCCCCTCCCCTCACACTTTACTAATGGGATATCTGCTTCATTATCTCTGATCCTAATATATCTTATGGCTTACACTGAGTCCCTTACTCGGATATGTGTTCTGTTCGCAAACTTTGCATACAAATGTCTGGTATAAACTTAGTTTTTCTTAATGTTAAGGGTCTGAATCACCCGGTAAAAAAGGGGCACGATTTTAGATTATTGTAAGAGTCTGTCTGGTGATTTAAATTTACTCCAGGAAACCAATATAGGCTTTAAAGAAGCCCTTCTTAAGAGAAGAGAATGGGTGTTGGATGAAACATGCTCTGAAGCTACTAGGAAGAAAAATGGGGCTATTACTCTTATCTCTAAAAATCTGGCTTATCTATAATTTCAGCAGAACATGACACTTGCACGACTGACTAATGGGTCTGATGATTTATATATCATGAATTTATATGCTCCAAATACAGATGACCCTAACATCTGGCGTGCGATAAACAAAAAACTTGCTGATATTCCACAAAATTCTAAAACAATTGTTGGAGAAGATTTTAATCTTCCTTTGGTCCTATTTTAGATAGGCACTCTGCATTTAAATTTAGACCTCCCAGGGCACATAAACAATTACTTAGTATATGTTCTTCACATAATTATTTCGATGCTTGGAGACTCCATAATCCTACGGGTAGTGAGTTCACGTTCTTCTCTTCACCCCATTCAAACTTTTCTCGTATCAATTACCTTCTTGTTCATGCTTCCCTTTTAAAAAATACAACAAATTCTATGATTCACCCAATAGTTGTCTACGACCAGGCAGCAATTTCGTTATCCATTCTTAGCCTTACAGATACAAAAGGGAACCGTACTTGGCATCTAAAACAGAAATTTTAGAGGATGATGCTGAGGTCAAAGAACTCAATAATGAGATTGATTGTTTCTTCGAAGAAAACAAATTATTCGTTGATTCCCTGATAATACTTTGGGACACGCTCAAGTGTGCTATAAGGCGTCACATCATTAAAAAAATGTTTAAACAAAGTGGCGACATTAGGAGAGCGCTCCAATCTTTAGGTGATGAAATTAAAAAGAAAGAGGAAGTCTATAGAACTTCTAGCAATAAATCTCTTCTTTAAGATATTAAGCAATTAAAATGTTCTTTTAACTCCATAGTTAGCAAAAGATTTTATCTTGGGGTGCACGCTCAAAAAGCACGTCAATTATTGTTACGAAATAGAACCGGTAAATTGTTAGCGTCTTTTCTTAAATATCGCAATACTAACACCACACAAATTACCCATATTACTGATAAAAATGGCTTGAAAAAGTTTCATACCCAAGAGATTCTTGAAGTCTTTAGAGATTTATATGAAAAGTTGTATACCCCACAAAAGCATTGACCTAAACTATCTTGCCAGCAATTTCTCAGCTCTCTTCCTATCTCTATCGTATCAGATGAAGGCGAAGATAATTTAGGTAAACCAATTTAAATGGAGGAGATTATTAAGGCTATTAAGGCTACTCGTTCTGGGAAAGCTCCTGGCCCGGACAAATATCCCATTCCCTTCTATAAGACGTTTACTTACTCGATCATCAAATATTTTAAGGGAGTTTTTGACCACTATAGTTTGTCGGGCAAAGTTTAGGGTACGGCCGTCGAAGCCACTATAGTAGTTATACCTAAGGAAGGCAAAGATCACTCCGACCCAAAGAACTTCCGTCCCATCTCTTTATTGAATATGGAAGCAAAAATGTTCACAAAAATTCTAGCAAATAGATAGGAAAGTCACATTCCCAACCTCATCCATGGCTCACGAACGGGTTTTGTTAAGGGTAGGCTTGCAAGGGATAATATTTGCACGTTCTGTCACATTGTAGAAAAAGTAAAACTTTCTTCATTGCCATCTGTGGCGATCGCCCTTGATGCCGAAAAGGCATTTGACAAGGTGTCTTGGCCTTTTCTACATAAGGTTCTAGAGTCACATAACCTTGGCAACTCCTTTATTAATATAGTCATGGCTCTATATGCACAACCCAAGGCTAATATTAGAATTAATGGTATGACATCCCCCTATTTTGACCTTCATCAGGAATGAGACAAGGGTGCCCGCTTTCACCCCTCCTCTTCCTTTTATCCATCAACCCACTTCTCCACATGCTTAACTTGAATCCTGAGATCAAAGGATTCCAATTTGGAACACACAATCCTAAAACGGCTGCTTACGCAGAAAATGTTCTTATTTTTTTGGAAGATATTGGATCAGCGAGCCCTTCCATATTTAATAATATTTGATTTTTCAGTAGTCTCTGGCTATACCCTTAATAAGGAGAAAACTGAAGTGTTCCCCCTGAATCCATTGCGTCTTCCCTCACACGTAGGAGATTCAGGCCTTAAATGTCAATCCACATGCATTAAATAACTGGGGATCTGCCCAGACAAAAGCACCAAAATCGGACTGGAGTTGCTTCAACGCGCCCGGCGGTGGTTCCACCGGGAGAGTCTGAAACAGATACAGGATTTTTGGGAGAACCCCCCACCAACCGAGTCTTTCACAATACAACAAGGGAAGAGAAAGAAGCCATCAGAGAACTTGCGGCCGACAAGGGAATAACAATCAAACAGGCAGATAAAGAAGGAGCGATTGTGATCCAGAGTACAGAAGCATACGACCAAGAATGTCAACGCCTCCTACTGGACCGAAGGAACTATGCGGTACTACAACAAGACCCCAGAAAATCACTCAGAATCCAGATTGCCAACATGGTTGAAGAAGCCCTCACTCATGATTGGATCTCTAAAAAGGAAGGAGATTTTCTCACCAACAAATCGCCAAGGACCCCCTATTTCTACACCATCCCCAAGATTCACAAGAATCTGGAGAAACCACCAGGCCGCCCGATAGTATCAGGCATAGGATCCATTTTGGAACCCTTGTCCAAATTTCCAGATGCCTTTCCTCGCCCACTAGTACAGAAGACCGATACATATCTCAAGGACACCAAAGACGTCCTGCGGCTATTACAGGAAATAGAATTTGACCCAATGAAAGAGTTACTGATGGGATTAGACGTAGAAAGCCTCTACGCCAGCCTTCCCCACGATGAGACCCTCACCATCATTGAAGATGTCCTGTTCAGTATAGACTGGGAATACCAAACACCCCGCAACATTGTGATGCAGTGCTGTCATTTGGCACTCAGGGAGAATTTCTTCGCATACAAGGAAACACTGTACCTCCAAAATCATGGGACCAGCATGGGGAGCACATTTGCCCTGAGTGTAGCAGGCCTGTATGTCCACCACCTTGAAACACGGAAGATCCTACACAGCAATAATCCCTTCCTGCCTCACATCAAGAAATAGAAACGGTACATAGATGATGTGCTGGTCATATGGGAGGGAGATGAGACAACCGCTGCTAGGTTCATGACCTGGCTGAATTGCCAGAATAACTACCTAAAATTCACGAGCACCATCTCAAGGAAAGAACTGGTATTTCTGGACCTTAACACCTACCCAGAAGATGGCATACTGAAAACTACCACTCACTTTAAAACAACTTCCAAGAACTGCCTCCTACTATATGACAGCTTCCATCCACGACACCTGTGTGATAACCTCCCATATGGACAATTCCTCCGCCTAAGGCGAAACTGTACAGAACTTAGTGATTTCAAATCACAAGCGGCGGACCTTCAGAAGAAGTTAGAGACTCGGAAGTACCCACCCAAAATCGTTGCAAAGGCCCTTAAACGGGCAAGAAACAATAACAGGGATGCACTGCTCGAACCTGCAACACAAAAACACCCAGAGGAAAGACCCATATGCATCACCACTTTCAATACGGGCTCCAACCTAGTCACAAAAATTGTAAACAAACATTGGCGGCTGCTCAACTGTGGGACTTTGGACCTTGCTAAACCAATGTTTTCCCACAAGAGAGGCAAGAGCCTACGTGACATGGCTGTCCACACGATACCACGCAATACTGCTTTGTCGGAAGTGACAAACACTTTGTTACCACCCGTTAAGGGGCATTACCCTTGCGGGAATTGCAGTATATGCCATCTAACGAAGAGAAGCAAAGACATCAAGTTTAGGAATGGTTCAGAGTTACACCAATTGTAACAGCAAAAACGTTGTATATATGATCATGTGTCCGTGCGCAATGGAGTACATTGGGATGACTACGCGACAAGTTAGGACGCGCATAGTAGAACACAGAAGCAATGTACAATGCAGAAAAGCCACCACAAAAATGGCCTCTCATTACCTCGAACTCAACCACACCACAGAGGACCTGAAGTGGACTGTCATTGAACAAGTGAACAATGAAGCTGTCCTTTTCGAAAAGGAACAGCGCTGGGTGTTCCGTCTAGGCACACACACGACAGGTCTTAATGACGATATACCGTGGGGCCAACTGAAATAAGATCTCTCCTCACCCACGTTTCCTATTAATGTATAGAACACCCTGTTGCACACACCACCTGCTTTACTAATGAGGAATGACCTATACGCACACTTAATTCATTAAAGGTATATCAGTAGTACATTAGGGTTTTGAGCACAACCCTGTTTCCGTTATCCTACTCATCCGAATTTGCCCTCTCTCCTTTCTCTGTATTTAGGGCGAAAAATTTAAAAATGAGCAGTACTTTCCCTATACGCACGTCGGTTTATTCAGCCGACGAATAAAGGGTCTGGGTACTGTATTTTACATCCGCACTGGGATGCAACATTAAGCACTTCGAGTACATTAAAGTCACCATTTTGCTCTTTCACATTGAACTAATATCGTTCCGGCGCTCATTGATAGAGGTTGTGAAAGGAACCTTTTTCTTAGACAATTTTTTGTTTAGACAAAAAGCTCGAAAAAACTGCACAAAACAACCGACTTTGCTCAGATTTAGACCAATGTACATCAATACAAACTACAAAATGCATTGTGATAACTGATTTCATTGAGATGTCCATTCACACAATGGGAGTTTCAATTTCTGAGCAGGACATATGGGTTTTTCCTGTTACAATCTTTTAGGCACTGGCATCCCCATGGTATGAAATGGGCATTAAGCGCCAATATGTGAACAGGAAGTGAACTACTTCAAACGAACTGATGGTCCCGCTCGCAGCGGCCATTTTGGGTAGTTTTACGTTCTAGCTCCTATTACAAGCACATCCCTTCTTGCGTGCAAACACAGAAGTCACTCTGCTCTTAAGCAGCCTCCACACGCCGACTCCCCGTTCAGCGGAGCCACGGCGAGGCAGTACCTATGGCGAGTGAGTGACCTTGACGACGTGAGTACGGCATAGCCGGTAGATCCCCCTAGGCAACGAGCAGTGATTTAACTTTCTCCTAATTAATTTGGACATGGTTTCTTATCCCAATTTTCTTTAACCATTTCTCAACAGTGTGTGACTATAGGCGCTCCTCCCCTCCCGTGAACAGGCTCATGGGGCATTAGTAGGGTATTAATAATGTGCATGCTTTTTTGTTATATGTTACTCATAAAGGCAGTATGATACATCACGCCATACATAGATGGCCATGGCCTTATTTCGTGTAATCTGATCTATGGACGCTTTTGATCGAAAATAGAGAGTGTGTTTTATGTTATATGTCGTAATGTCAAGTACTGTCATTTGTTTGTTTCTCATGGGTGGCACAGCACCCACACACAGTAATGATGAGGTTCATGTAGAGAAAAATATATCACTTCTCTCATAAAATATATCACTTCTCTTACAGAGTGCCACCACAGGGGTGTTGTGTTCAAAAGACGTTACCCATGCAGTGTAACTTAATGATGTTTTTCTCTTCCAGACCAGTTTAAAAAGAAGCATAAATATTAGGGTATAGTATCGAGTGCATGTCATTTTTATGTGCACTATATTCCACTAAATTGAGTAGCAGATCACTTTTTTGTTTAGTAATAAGAGTGGTATAGGGATCCGTTAAGGTCCTGAGGAGAAGCCAGGGGGATGGCTTCGAAGCATGTCGACGAAGGAGGTGATAGCCCATTGTAGCATAGAACCTCTGTATCCCCACTTTTAACAATACCAGCTAGAAGGAACATTAAAATTTATTTTTCCACATAGCCAGGCAATTTTTTGCTACTTCACTATTGCACGTCTGACCCTTCCACTCTCACTTTTGCATTACACATAATGTTCACTAACCAGTGTTCCCGCCTTCATAGGTCGTAGTACGCCCGTACCGCAGCAGGGCGGGAAGAACCCGATGATGAAGCATGCCACCAAGATTCCTTGCATAACTACGTGGATTTGTCTGCTCGGGGTCTAGTAGCTCAGCATCCTTTTGGGTCCTTTTATTGAATTCATTAATATAAGTGAAGCAGATGCTCCATTATACCAGCCCCCAACCTTCCCTCCTTCCCTTCTATTCTTCCCCTCCCCCCTCGTTTCATACCCATTTGTGGTATACCTTATTTATCAGGCGATACACACTCTCCCACACATGACATTATTGTTCTATATGGTGGTATTTGATCCGATCCCTCTACTTTGGGATGATAATTATTATCTGGTGGCTTTGAATTATTTGCTTTCTGTCACTATGTATCTGGTCATATTCATATAATAATTTTGCCCCACCATCAATCTAATATGAGTATTCTCTGTCATGTGACTGTGTATAACTTTTTACTTGTATGCATTAATTTTGGCATCTATGTATCGCAGTTTACCTTGATTATATTTCTTTTTCTCCAAATACAATAAAATACTTGAACTAAAAAAATAAATTAAAAAAGCACTTATGAGTAAGGGGAGTAGGACTCTTTCACATACTCTTACATGCATCTGTGAATCCGCCCCGAAACAACCAACTCACTACTAGGTAAAGTGCAAAGAGGGCCTCAACCTTTCGGTTTGTACTAATTGTATTGTAATTGCATTGATATAGTGCTTTCTACCCCATATGAGGTGTCGAAGTGCTTTTTCGGCGAGTAGCACAATACTCTTGAACCGATAAAGGAGTAGTGGTGAATTAATATAGTAAAATATTAAATTAATTTGAGTGGTGGACATGTTAGTCTGTTATTTGGATTGTGAAGGATAGTGGAGGGATAGAAGAGGGAAGGATTTAGAAATCTTTTTTTTTTGTTTTGGAGCTCATAGCAGTAGGAGGAGGCTTGGGATGAGTAAAAGGGAGAAGGAGGGGGGAAGAGTCAGAGGGAAGGGTCTAGAAAGGCTTGTTTTGGGGGAATCGGAATAGTAAAAGAGGTATGAGATGATGCAAGGAGGGGTAGAGTAGGGAAGAGTCTAGAAAGGGTTATTTTGGGGATCATAGTAGTGGTTTGGGGTTTAGAATGAATGAGAGATTGGAGGTAGAGGATATATTGCTAGAGGTATAGGGTGAGAAATAGGTCAGTGCATTGGAAAGAGTAGTGGAAAGAGGTTTGAGATGAGTCAGAGAGTTGAGGTAGAGGATATATTGAGAGAGGTATAGGGTGAGAAATAGGGTAGTGCATTGGAGAGAGTAGTGGAATGAGGTTTGAGATGAGTCAGAAGGTAGAGGATATATTGAGAGTGATATAGGGTGAGAAATAGGGTAGTGCATTGGATATGCTGAATTAGAGGAAAAGTAATACATGTATAGATCCATAAGTACCTGGAAGGTATATAGATGCATAAAGGAAGGTAGTATATGTAGATTAAAGATGCATTAAATAAACTCCGGCTTTCAAGTGTTGTTGTACTTTAAAAATATTTTTTATTTAAATACATATATATATTTTGTAATTCAATAGTGAAGCAATTGTAGATAGTTATGATAAAAGATTTACTTATTTATGCAGTCACTTATATACATGTTAAAGCAGAATAATGTAACGATCAGTAAAATGTACATTTGTTAAGCAGAACAATTGAATATCTATATATTTTTTAAAATATTATTCTACACGTTTATACAAAGCAATACACATATATAGGTACATATCTATAGTAAAAATAAAATGCTTATATACAAAGGGATATGCTGTATATTTCTGTTTGCTTATGGTGGTTATGTGGGGAAGAGCCAATTCTTGAGTAGTCTTCTGAAGAGAAGGTGGTTATCTGTAGATCTTATGTTGGGGGGTAAAGAGTTCCATAGTTTGGCTGCTTAAGCAGAGAAGGATGTGCCACCCATGTTTTTTTTCTTGTATCTTGGGATTTTGAGGCGAGGTGCCACTCTAGAGCCGAGGTTGCTTTGTTGAATGTGTTTGGTGCTTTTATTCCTGATGAAGAGTAGTCCCATTCCATGTATCGCTTTGTGGGTGATACAAAGCAGCTTGAACATGGATCTTCTGGCCACCGGTAACCAATGCAGGGCTTTCAAGGCAGATGAGATGTGGGCTTGCGGCTTTACATGTAAGAGTAGTCTGGCAGCAGAGTTCTGAATCCATTCTAGTCTTTTCATAGTTTTTAAAGGTGATTCATGGTAGAGGCTATTGGCATAATCAGGTTTAGACGGAACAAGAGAGATGGTAGCCTGGACCTTGTGTGGGAATCCCAGGTGGGGGAAGAGGCGTAGCAGAGTTTTTATAGTAACAAATGCCACTTGGGCATTCATTATACCCCACCTTTCTCGTCCAAACCGTACTCCACAAAAGCAGGGGTCCCACAAGGCTCTATCATCTCACCCATGCTTTTCAACATCTACATGAAGTCATTACCGGTACTGGTCAATCAATTTCACCGCACATGCAATAACTATGCAGATGACACACAAATACTCCTTCGACTGGAATGCCCCAATGACATTGGAAACTCGCCAATTTTCAGTTGTCTCAGAGCCGTGGATCAATGGATGACTTGGAGCCATCTCAAATCTTTAAATTAATGAAACAAATTATAATGCAAGTCAAACAAGAATATTAAACCCAGAAAAGATCACAATATACTTCAATATGCTCAAGTATGTAACGATAACAACAACATAAATAATAATGCTAAGCAAAACTGCCCAGAATAAAACGTGGCTTCTTCCTGTCACCTACGCTGTAATCTAACCCTACATTAATTAGGTGAAAAAAATTAAGAGTATATGGCAGAAAGAGATACACTTCTAGAAGCTGAATTGTACAAGTGAAAATGTAAAATCGGGGCCCAATCTCGGCTTCCCTGATTCACCAAAGTGTATGATCCTAGACAATGTTGTATTTCAGGGAGCCTCCTTTTTAACCTGCAGGTGTCAGGCTGAATGGGACTCCTCCCTCTCTAGATCTTTCTCACTGCCCTGCAGGGCTAGTCTTAGAAGCAACAGGGGGGGGGGTATTGCCGAGGGCGGCAGGATACAGACAGCAATCTAGCAAACACTGCTTTCAACTCCACTCTCCCTTTGTCCTGCCACACACAGAACGAGGGCAGCAGTAATTAGCACAAACAAAAGGGCTCAGGGTGTGGATGGCCTCCTGACTCACCTTCATTCTGTGACCAGCAGATTGGTCACTGATAACTGGAGGCAGGTCAGCAGGTCAAGTGCAGGGCCATAATAGGTAGCGCTTTTGTGCGCTAATGGCCCTGCGAATCATGGAAGTGACAGGAATTTTTTTTGTCCCCTCGTCCCCCCCACCCTTGTCCTCATGTCCCCACACTCCATAATCTGGAGGGGATAGATCCCCTGCGTGCCCCACACTTCCTACACCCATGGGTGGAACACTCTGTACCATTAGCACTGTGTGGGCGAAAACCAAGGTGACCTCAGCCTCCTTTTTACTCAACAAACCCTGCACAATTAGCTGCATTGGAAACCTCTATAACCCTGTTTTGTCAGTCACACACACACACACACACTTCCCTCCCGTCTCAGGAGAGAGGACTTGGGGAACGAGGAGAGGCGAGGACCCATCTTCCCAAAGTTCAGCAGGCGCTGTGGCACCGAGCCCAAGGAGGTGACCTGCGGGCCCTCGTCTTCATAATCACGGGACAGGCCCTGATCTCCATCCAGCCCTGCAGGCTTGTGCTGCGCACGCAAGAGCAGGGCAGTGCATCAACCCACAGATGACAAAGCCTGTCCTGCCTCCTGGTACATGACACCTGAATCTCCATGCCTGGCACAACCGAACATCCAGCCCTAAACACACAGAGAGCGTGGGGAGCGCTATGTTTAGTGCCTCCACAATAAAGGCACAGATGCAGCGCAACCCCAGGCTGGACCCTCCCAGATAATCTCTTCTCCTACCTACTGCCCTTCACACCTCTAGCCCTCCAACCAATTGCGCTGTCTCACCTTAGCACTGTGCATTGTGACAAAGCAATCCACTTCTGTGCAGCATTCTATCCACCCCGAGGCCGTACCACTCTCCTAGCCCCCCCAACACCGACCCCCTCATCTCACACAATGTCACAGCAGCATCTCTCCCCTCTGCAGAATCTCCAGGAGAAAGAGGTGCCCTTGCCAGGCACCTGCAGTTAAATATCCTCCATCCCCAGGGCAAAATTCCTCTAAGTACATTTATGTCTGGGAAGGACCCAGTGTCCCACTCCACTGCCCAGTAGCTTCCCTGCATTCCTTTATCCCTCTCAACGCCCCTGCCCAGTCCGGGCTCTGCTCCCTGGGGGTGGCCTCCACTAAGGCCCAAGGCCTTTGGGAAAGGGGGCGGGGGGCGAAACAAGGGGCAGCGCTATTGAACCATGTGCTGCTGGCTCTATGTGGTCATCTAGTAATGACTTTTCCTATTGCATCCCAGTGCTGCTGACTGCACAGGGACTGTATCAGACTTCAGACTGCACTGCAGTTTTCCAGGAGCGGAGTTCAATGCAGTGAACTGGGCTTCCCAAGAACCGCAACTCCGGAGAAAAGGGCGGATTCCGATGTCAGAAGGGAAGCCAACATATCCTCTGAATTTTTGAAGGCTCACAGCCTTCCCCACAAGAAGGTTTTCTTCAAACTTTCCTCACTGCCACTTTCTCAAAATGGCAACTCGCAGGGCAGATCTGAGAGCGGAAGAAGTTCTTCACAGCAAAATAATTATGCACGTGGGTGACTGCATTCTACAACCCCAGTGGCAGGTACCACTTTGTCTATAGCAGCACTTCACCACTCCCAATATTGAGCAACTTTACCGCTGCTGATAACTCAATATAAATGCCCTGCCTGACCCTAACATGGCAGCCTGAAGACATTGCGCTTGCTGTAAAAATGACCGCTCCTAAAGCCTCTAAGCTTCAGAAGCTTTGCAAATTTCAAAGAATGTCAAGCTAATAATACTTGATTGGGTGATGCTGATTCCTTTCAATGTCTGGCCAATTTTCTCTCAAGGCTTCTGATTCCCTACATCCCCAATATGAGGCTTCGCCTAAAGAAAACCACCACGTGGCCAGCATTGGAGGCAAGGTGAGCACATGAAGGACAGAACCTAATAATACAAGCAGCAACCACAACTAGAACAACATCCAGTACACAACAAGAAACTACAGGGATTTTGCGACTATAAGGATTGTTTATGTTGTTGCCCATGTCAAATAGGATTACTTTAGAAGCCATTCCAGAGTCATTGGACTGAGCCGTCCACACACGGCTCTTCCTTTTCGATCAGCATTGCAGTAATGGATCTCCCCTCCCTGCCCTCTGATTTTGAACATTGCTGGTGAGTGCAGGGGCACACTGGGCTACATATTCTGATATCGCATAGCGCTCAGTGGGCCAATGCCCAAGAGCATTGAGCTCCCGGCTCCCTCCCCCTTTCTCTTTTTCTTGAAATGGAGCCGTTTGCGATGCTCAGCCCGACCCAACCCAGAGTCCTAAGGGTGTCCCTTAGAAAGCCACACTGAAGGGGCATAATGCCATACACCAGTCCCGGGGTTGCGGCGAGTTATTGCTCGTACAAGGAAGCCCACCCATCTGCCTGACTTCCATATGGCGGGTGTGATGTAAATTTCATGGGTGGCAGCGCGGACAGAGACAAGCATGTCATCAGCATACTGGCGCAACACTCATTAGTGGGACAATGTTCCAGCCGGTTCAGTGACATCCTGAGCTCACCCCTTATTTTGATTGGCTACTTCATGAAGTCTTCAGCCTCCTCTGGCAATCCCAGCAACACTGTGCCCCCAAAGTCAATTATCAGCTGATTAAAGGGGTTATATACCTGTTTTTCGTCTTTCTGTCCTGTTGGCTTGCACTGAAAGTGCCTCTGCATGCTAAGGAGAGAGTGCTGCCACGGGGTAGGTTTCAGCTGCCGCAACGAGGAAGGTGGTCCGTTATTAAAGCACTGGGAGGTGCAACTTGGATACCCATCCCACTCGGGGTGACCAATGCAAAAAGAACAATTGATGGACAAAATGCAGAACATGTCATACATTCACCCCAGTACAGAGATCTGGGCCTAAATCCATCGTGTTTTTGTTCACCGTGCCATTCCAGTTTGAACCCAGCCATATGCAAATCAGTCTTGACCCTGCACCCAGTGGGAACAGTCCAGCCCGAACTGCTAGGCCAGGTCCTCCCTGGACTAGAAACAGGCATCCTAGGACCGGTTTTGGAGTTTCACCCCTCATCAGCCAGGAAAGCTTGACTCCAGTGGTATGGAAAGCATGGGACCCACGTCTGGGCATACCCATCCCACTCGGGGTGACCAATTCATAAAAAGGTCAATTGATGGACAGAATACAGAACAATATCACACATTCACCCCAGTACAGAGATCTGGGCCAAAATCCATCGTTTTTTTGCTCCCCATGCCATTCCAGTTTGAACCCAGCCATATGCAAATCAGTATTGACCCTGCGCCCAATGGTTCGAGTGAAGACCTGTCTTGGCAGTTCGGTCTGGACTGTTCCCATGAGGCACAGGGTCAAGACTGATTTGCATATGGCTGGGTCTGAACTGGGGCGGCAAAGTGAGCTAAAGAACGATGATGGATTCAACCCAGATCTGTGACTGGGGGTGAGTGTCTGAAAAGTTTCAGCGCTCTGTCCATCATCTCCTTGTGTTTGCTTTTTTTGCCCAAAGTTGGCAAGGTGTGCCCAGACGTAGGTCCTTTTCTCACTTTGCCACTGGATTCGAGCAAGCTTGGCTGATGAGCGGTGTTACCCCAAAACCGGTCCCAGGATGCTTGTTTCCGGTCCAGTGAAGATTAACCCTGGGCGTAAAATTTGCTCCGCTCGCGGAGTTTGCAGATTTTTGGCAACTCCGCCTTCCACGTAGAACGCGAGTTACCGAACACTCCGCGCTCCGCCGCGGAGCAGAGTTTTTTTATGTTTGCGCTCTCAAAATGCGTTTTCGCGCGCGCGGGAGCGACTTACTGGGATGCCCGCGATCGCCAACGAGATTTCCCATCTGTTTGCGAGTGCCACGAGAATTGGTTGCTGGCCGCTCGTTCCCGGGAGAGTGTGAGTTCGCGAATACGTCAGTCGGGCGCGCCATTGGACTTCCGGCAGGTGTTTTGCAAAGCTCGCGATCCCGAACACGCAGAATTTCCAATCTGGAGAAGAATCTCTCTCGATCAGCATCAAAACCTTCTCGAAATGGTGATTTGGATAAAAAAACTCCTCAGATTGACATTTGGCTGTACTTTTTTGTGCAACGAGTCCTTTTTCTTTTCTTACTTTTTTTTTTAAGAGGAAGGAAGTGTCCCAGAGTCTCCAACTTCCTGTTCCTGTCCAGCTGGCTCCTCTCAGTGCTTTGCCCATCTCCTGTTCAGTTTTTATTTGGATTTGGAGCTGGAAGGATCACTCTTTGCGGCTGCTGCATCATATATCATTGGATTTGAGGACTTTTAAATGTGAGATTTCACAAGTAAGTTGGGAAATTGGTGGTGTTTGTTTGATTGCACCTACATTTTTTTGTACTTTTCATCGTTTTTCAAAAATTTATTGTGGTGGGTGGCCTGTAGTTCAGTAGGAGCCTAGTTGTTTCTTTGTAAATAATTTTTCATATTTTATAAAAGAAACATGTTGCACAGTTCACTGCATTTTCTACAACTTTTGAAATTAATTTGCAAAATGTATTTAATTCACTAGCCCAGTAGTCTGCCAATCGGCCTTTCAGCCAGTAGGCCCAGAGCTACTCATGGGTGCATGAAACAACTGTTTCTGTGGTGTCTGTTGATTTTAAACATCATTTAGAGCATGGATGGCATTGGATGGAATTGCAAAATGTGTTTTTTGTGGGGTACTTCACTTTTTTCGTGTGTGTTAAATAAATGCCTTTGTTGGATGTGTGTGGTGTGGTTGTTGTGTAACTTGCAAACCTTTTTTAGCCCTGTGGATTTTCGTTTTTGCATTGTTGCATTAAAGCTGTGTTGTTTAGCATGCCCCCTTTGTCTGGCCATATAGGCCTGCTTGAGTTCATTGTTTTCCAGGCCTCCTGCCTGTTGTGAGTGACCATGAGACTGGTGGCCATTTTGTGGTGGTAGTTAGTATGCTGCTTTTGCCATAGGCCTGCATGTCTTTCCTTTGTTCCTCTTGGCTTACTGCTTCTTGTGGCCTGGCCATGTGGCTGGCGGCCATTTTGTGAAGGCAGCCAGTGTGCTTTTGCTATAGGCCTGCATTGTCTGTCTTCCCTTTCTTGTTGTTCTGGTGGCCTGGCCATGTGGCTGACGGCCATTTTGTGAAGGCAGCCAGTGTGCTTTTGCCATAGGCCTGCATTGTCTGTCTTCCCTTTCTTATTGTTGTGGTGGCCTGGCCATGTGGCTGGTGGCCATTTTGTGAAGGCAGTCAGTGTGCTTTTGCCATAGGCCTGCATTGTCTGTCTTCCCTTTCTTGTTGTTGTGGTGGCCTGGCCATGTGGCTGGTGGCCATTTTGTGAAGGCAGCCAGTGTGCTTCTGTATTAGGCCTGCAAGCCTTCTTTATGGTGCCCATGCCTTGTTGTTGATTTGCATGCAACTTTTTTCTTCTTTTACCCAGCAAAAAATGCAGCACAGTTCACTACATTTTCTAATACATTTGCAATATTATTGATTTGAATTGATTCACTATGTGGCCTAGTCTGCCAATGGGGTTTCCAACCAATAGGCCCAGAGCTACTCATGGGTGCATGAAACAAATGTTTCTTATTTATTTATTTATTTTATTTGAAAAGTTTTATAAAGCTCGAACAAGACCCACAGGGGTATCAGAGCGCTGTACATAGTTGGCGAAAGCAAAGGTACAAACATAATGAAGGTAAGTAAAGTTACAACCTGTGAGAAAACATTCAAGTTAAGGAGTAGTGGGGTATCAACAGTGCCATATAAGACGCAGAGTGAAAACATCATACAATAGTAAGAATCAAGACGTGCAATATGACTCAGGGAATTTTAACAACAGAACAAGAGCGAGATCATCAGTTAATGCAGTTCCGTTGCCAATGAGGAATAGATCATAGAAAGGTAAAAGAAAACATAAAATAAGGCATCGGTGTAATACTCCAAGATTCAGGTTATTAACAACATAGGAGCAAGATCATAAGAATAGGGAGTTAGCATTCATTCATTAGTAATCGTTTGACCAGTGTTTTAAAGGAAGTTGTGGAAGGATTGGATCTGATCTCGGATGGCAAGGAGTTCCAGATTCTCTGAGCAAGACCAGTGAAAGCACGGTTGTAAGATATTTTCTTCTTGAATCTTGTGGGTTTCAAGAGAAGGGTGGACGTACTTCTGAGGTTCCGGCTGGCGCCTGATAGCTCAAGCTTATTTGCTAGATAGTACGGGGTATTGTAGTGTATGGCTTTATGAGTCAGACACCCTATCTTGAGTCGGATTCTACCTTCAATAGATAACCAGTTTAGTTGCAGAAGGTCGGGGGAAATATGATCATATTTTCTCGAGCCCGTTATAAGTCTAGCCGATGCGTTCAAATTAGCTTTGAGAGGGGCCAAGCTAGCTTTGGGAAGTCCAGCGAGGATCACCAGCCCATATTCCAATCTAGGGATAATCAGGGATTGAACCGCAGGCCTAAGATCTTCTGGGGGGAGGAAAGGTTTGATTTTCTTCAGTGTGTTGAGTTGGAAATTGGCTCCCCTAGTAGTAGCACTGATGTGTGCTTGCATGTTTAGGTGTTTATCCAAGGTGATGCCTAAAGATTTGGCAGAGTCTACAACATGAGGTGTGCAGTTCAGAGCAGTTAGGTGTTTGATCCAGTCAAGGGTAGGAGCCGAATGATTAGGCGGGGCAATCAAAAGAAATTCAGTTTTGAGAGTATTTAGTAGGAGATGGTTCTGAGCTAACCATTGTTGAGTTTGGGCAAGTGCAGCATTTAAAGTTTTTATGTCCTCTTGCGAGGAGATCTTCAGGTATAATTGCGTGTCATCCGCATACATGTGGTATTGAATGTTCGCTCTGTTCAGAATAACCGCAAGAGGTTCCATGAAGAGGTTGAAGAGAGTGGGCGAGAGTGCAGAACCTTGGGGGACTCCGATCATGACAGGGGTACTGGAAGCGAAGGCATGTTTAACTTTGATTCTTTGTGTGCAGTTGTGCAGGAAGGAGGCAAACCAGTTTAGGACCGGGCCCGAGAGACTCATCCTATGTTGAAGAAGATCAATCAGGTTATCATGTTAGATGGTATCGAATGCTGAGGGCAAGTCCAGAAGGATCAGGAGACAAGGGACATTTTGGTCAAGGGCTCTCATGGCGTCATCAACAATGTGCGTAAGTGCCGTTTCAGTACTGTGCCCTGATCTGAATCCTGATTGATGAGGGTCAAGGAGTTGATATTTCTCAATGTGTTTGCAGAGCTGCGAATGTACGCATTGTTCGAGCAATTTAGCTAGAGTCATACTTCTGGTGATAGGCCGAAAGTTGTTTGGATCTGATAGGTCCACACTGGGCTTTTTAGGAATGGGAGTAACTTGCCCAACTTTTAGGCAGTCTGGAATCTTTCCCTGTAAGAGGGATTTGTGAATGATCCTGGACCAAAGAGGGAGAATGGCTGGGATTAAATCTTTATAGAGCTTGGCGGGTAGAGGATCACCAAAATGGTTAGAAGGTTTGATGGATGCCATGTTGTGAAGTATCTCAGTGCAGTCTGGTAGGAAAAACAGCTCAAGGAGGCGTTATTTTTGAGAGAGCCTCCTAAAGGCAGGTAAAATGTTGTGGAGTCTGCCCCCTCCCCTGATCCTGCGGGATGATTCTTAGAAAACAAAGATAGGGTGGTAGGTAATAGCTCAAGCTCTATTTTCCTTGTTTTTTCGACGAAGTGAGCTGTAAAATCATCACCACTGGGGAACAGAGATACCGGAGTAGAGTTCTGGTTAGAAGACTGGTTAGATTGTTCCTTATTGATCTCAAAGAGCTTTTTAGGTCTTTTTTTGGCTCCGTCTAGTTGAATTCTGAGGTGGTCGGTTTTTGCCAAGCGGATGTGTTTGTTGTAGGCGCTTCTCACTTTTCTCAGTTGAGAGAGATTTGTGGTGGAAGGCGCATTTCTCCAGAGTCTCTCAGAGAGCCTAAGATTGCGCCGTTCATCATTTAGGGAACCATTGAACCATGGTATGGAGGGTTTGACTGGAATCCTTTTGAGCTGTTTCAGAGCAATAGAGTCAAGAATGTTAGACACAGTGTTAAAGTAATGCTCGGAAAGATTGTCAAGGTTGGTCAAGTTAGGGGGGGCTGTAGTCTATTGTTGGTGATTGAAGTTATCATGTTGACGTCGAGATCTCTCATATTGCGAGTCTGTTGCTTTGCTTTAAGGGGTTGACCTTGTCTACCCAGACCCCTGTCTAATATAAGGAAGGGAATTTGAAAATGATCAGACCAGTCACTGGGTAGGATGTCCCTTGTTTGTATGACGTTGTCTTTGGCAATGATGAGGTCAAGAGTGGTGCCTTTATTATGAGTAGGACCTTCACAGAGCTGTGAAAATTGAGGTCAGAGAGGAAAGTCTTAAAGGAACATACAATGGGATCATTTGTGTCATTCCAATGTAGGTTGAAGTCTCCGAGGAATATGTGGACGAGTTGATCAGAGCTCAAGCTAATGACCTCCATGATTTGCTCTACGAAGACCAGATTGTCACCCGGAGGGTGATAGATCGAGTGCAACACACAAATCTTCTTGCCTTTGTTCCGTATTTCAGTGACTAGTTGTTCACAGGAGGCTAAAGCAGCACATGAGGATTCTTTCACTGTGATGTTGGAGCGATGAATGCAGGCAATACCCCCTCCTGTTTTACCCCGTTGATCACTTCTGTTAATGGAGTAGTCAGGGGGGATTAAGATGTCAAGAATTGTGGAGGAAGTATCATTGAGCCATGTTTCAGTGATGATCAGAATGTCCAGGTTATGCACAATGATGATATCTGAAATATCAGCTGCATGTTTCACAGCTGATCTACAGTTGAGTAGCATCGAGTTGATGTGCAGATTGGAAGGGACCACGTCTTGACAAGAGGTGTTTATGTGAAGTAGGTTCTCTATGTTCACCTTTCTGAGCTTAAGGCTCGGTTCCCTGTTAGGGTCCGCAATGATTGAGGGGATGTTGAGAGTAGAGTTGGGGTGGGAGGCCATCCTTGAGTAAGTGTAGGACATAAGAAGGGCGAGAATGTCTTCTTCAGTTAGCTCAGTGTAGGAGATGAGAAGGGCGAGAATGTCTTCTTCAGATAGCTGAGGTAGGGGTCTGTGGGGCCTGGAGTGGTGATTAGGTAGAGGCCTCGAGTTCCAGCTAGAGCTAAGATAGGAGCAGAAGGCAGGATGGTCGTTAGTTGAGGAGGATAGCTTCTGTGGTGTCTTGATTTTAAACATCATTTAGGGCATGGATGGCATTGGATTGAATTGCAAAATGTGTTTTTTTGGGGTATTTCTCTTTTTTTGTGTGTGTTTAATAAATGCCTTTGCTGGATGTGTGTGGTGTGGTTGTTGTGTGACTTGCAAACCTTTTTTAGCTCTGTGCATTTTCGTTTTTGCATTGTTGCATTAAAGCTGTGTTGTTTAGCATGCCTCCTTTGTCTAGCCTTATAGGCCTGCTTGAGTTCATTGTTTTCCAGGCCTCCTGCTTGTTGTGAGTGACCATGTGGCTGGTGGCCATTTTGTGGTGGTAGTTAGTGTGCTGCTTTTGCCATAGGCCTGCATGTCTTTCCTTTGTTCCTCTTGGCTTACTGCTTCCATCCCCATTGCCAGCTGCAGCTCCATGAATGCTGCATCCCACGTGATGCACACTGCCAAACAGGTTCCATTACATTTGTATTTTTGTTCTTCTTCTTTCCTATCCTTCCTGAATGTACACAGTACACCATGAAAGCCCTTGTTGTCATAGTCTCACACATGGCTACACTGTAGTTTTGTTTTTTTAATAGCTAAACTGAGTTAATAAAATTTAATAATATTAATAATAACACTAACAAGTGTGATCACACACTAAGTTATATATTATTATATTTGCTTGTTTGTACTAGTAGTAATTGAACCACAACAACAAATGCCACGTTTCACTGTTGTTCTTCTGGCTTCTTTGCTTTTAGGTGTACAAAAGACTGAGGAGGTGGTGTCATCATCACCTGTTGTAGTGCCAGACAGAAGTCCTGCTGCGCACAATGTCACGTGACGTGTGACCACAGACAGAAATCTCTTCAACTTGTGCCACTGCGTGCTGCTGACATCTGAAGGAGATGGCCCCAAAGAAAGGTAGCAGGTCCTCCAATACCAAGAAAGTTGCCAGTGAGATGAAGGAACTGCCACTTACCAAGACTGGTGTACAGCCCAAGATGTTTTTGGGGAAACAAAAAACTGCACCTGCAGCAGCAGTGTCTTCGGAGCAAGCTGGGACCAGCACCCCCGCATCAGTGGATCCATCCCTTAAACCTAGGCCCAAGCCCATGTCTGTCGCAGAGTCAGCCAGTCTAATCACGACAACGTCGATGAGCAGTGATGTTGAAATTGACTTATCGTTATCGCAAAGTAGTACCCAATCAACGCAGGAAACTTAGATAAGTGACAGCAACAGCTGCAACAATAGCCGCAACAACAGCCGCAACCACCGCCCACAATAGTAGTTGTTCCTCCCGAAGTAGGGGCAGTTCAGGAGATAGAGCTTCCTGCAGAGGAAGAAGAGCAAGCCACTCTTTCAGAAGATCCATTGTCTTCCAGATCCCCAGCAAGGAAAAGGAGGATTAGTCCATCACGTTCTTCTGCAAGACCCCCTTCTGATGTTCTAGATGCCAATTGGATGCCACCACCTCAGTCTGAGAGTGAGACACGCCATGAGAGAAGGCTAGGGAAAAGGATGGTTCCAGAAAGCCTTAGAGTTATGGAGGTAGATGTAGAAGAGGAGGATGGTGCCGAGCCAGTCATCATCATGGACATTAGTCCCGCCCCAGAGGAGACCGACATTACCCCATCCCAAATTGCTGTGAGGGATGTGGCATGGATACGACCAATACAGATAACACCAACACCACCTGCAGCTTCCATATTTGCATTTGCAAAGACCCGGCAGCGACCTACATCCAGCACAACCACCTCAGTAGAAGTAGGTACTGCGTCTGCAGAGAGTCAGACTCCACCATGCCCACCTTCCAGTTCATCCAGCATTGCAAGTGGCACCTCCACCAGCAGCACCAGAAAGTTCACCTCCCCAGTTTGGGACTTCTTTTCGGTTAGCAGTAATGAGGAGAACCTTGCTATATGCTCCCTTTGTGGACAATGTATTAGTCGGGGTAAGCTTGGTACAAACTATGGTACCAGAGGCCAAACAACCCATCTGAAAAAACACCACTTGATCCAGTGGAGGCGCACCTTAAAGGCCAAAAAACTGCACCCATTGCTGTTGGTGGTGATGAAGATACGATCGGGGTGGAAGGTGACCAAGAGGTAGACATTTTCTCTGGTACACAAAGTAGCCCTGTCCCCAGCAGTGCAGTGGTAGCGCCCACATCCTCATCAGCCTCAGCAACATCTCAGTGGCACAAGAGTAAGAGTCAAGCTGAGACACTAAGGCAAGAGAGTACCGCAATGAAAAAACATGCGGTGTTGAGCCTAACAACATCTGGCGCCAAGAAGTCACCTACATCAGTGGCACCAGAAAAGAAAAAAATCCAGCCTACCATTCTCAGCATGTTTAGGTCGGAGGGGCAATACGAACGCAACCACCCAACGGCACGTTTGTACAATGCGAAGCTGATTAAAATGTTAGCGTTGGACCTCCTCCCTTTTTCATTTGTGGAAGGGGTGGGTTTTCTTGAATTTGTGACAGCCATCTGCCCAAAATGGAAGGTTCCCAGCCGGTCCTTTTTTGCCAGAATTGCTGTTCCAGCACTACATCACGACGTGCTGGAATTGCTTGGACAAGCTTTGCAGCAGAGTGCTGTTCACACTATCCACCTGACAACAGACATGTGGACCAGTTGCCAAGCCACTGATTAGAATGCCACTCAGAAACATGCAACTGTAGCCATGTTCGCCATGGAGAAATCGCATACTGCTGCAAACATTTTGGAAGAGTTTAACAGCAAGGTCTTTGAATGGCTGCACCCAAGATGGCTTAACATTGGTTTTGTTGCCACGGGCAATGGCAGTAATATAGTTAGGGCCATGTACGATGGTGGCTATTTCAGGGTCCTGTGTTTGGCGCACTGCATTAACATTATTGTTCAAGACTTTCTGAAAAAAGAAGACCGAGTCAGCAACTTACTGACCACCTGCAGAAGAATCTGCACACATTTCAGCCATTCTTTTAAAGCCCGGAAGCAGCTGAGGATCATTCAACGTGAGCATAGAGTGCCAGTTGAAGCACTCATCCAAGAGGTGCCAACATGTTGGAACTCAACTTATTACATGCTTGAATGTCTGTTTGAGCAGTACAGACCAATCAATGAATATGTCATGTAAAGAGGGGATGCTACTGTGAAAGGCATGACCGTTGAGATGGACCAATGGGGCCTAGTTAAATGCCTGACAGAAATGCTACTTCCTTTTGAGCTCTTCACACAGGAAGTCAGCAAGGAGGACTGTACTATGGGCCAAGCTATACCATTGTTGCACATGCTACAGGAACAGCTGAAGGGGGTGTCTGCAATGTATGCAGGTGTGGAGGAAAAAAAAGAAGCATATGAGTTGGTGGAGAGCTTAACCCTTCACTTATCTGAAAATACAAGGGTGCAAAGAGACATTGTGTCATCCAACCATTACATTTCTGCACAATTCTGGATCCACGGTACAAAGCAGTTCTGAACACTAACACATTGAATCCTTTTTCAGAAGTGGATGTTGCCAAATACAAAACTTGAATAGCTGTGGAAACCAGTCGCTTAGAAAAAGAACGGCTGGCAATTAGAGGCCCACTACTCCAGGCCACAACAAGTACTGCAGGGCAGCCGGCGTCAAGTTCAACTCAGAGTCTGAGGGCAGTGCGGTTGGCTCACAGCAGCCAAAACCACCAACAACACCAAGAACAACATCAACAACAACAGGAGCATCAGCCCCACCAAAATCGGCACAGGAATGGTTTCTACAGCAAGGGCTTGTTAGGTCCAGTGCTGAAGCTAAGGCAAAAGAGGCCGAGCAAAGCGGAGCACCCCTGAGAATTGAGCGGACAGTACAGGCCTATCTGGATGACCCAACAGAGGTCTTCATTGATCAAAACCCATTGCTGTATTGGTATGGGAAAAGGCACAAATGGACAGTGCTCAGCATGCTGGCGATAAACTATCTGGCTTGCCCTGCACAAGTGTCTCTTCTGAGTGTGTTTTCAGTGCTGCTGGTGCCATTGTAACAGTGAAATGGACCAGTCTCTTGCCCCAAAATGTGGAGAGGTTAACCATGATCAAAGTGAATCAGCACTTTATAGCACCGGATTACACCATACCTGAAGTATCACAGCAGGAAGATGATGACGGCGACTTAGGTCATGGAAGTAGTTTGTTAGATGACCTACTTCTGGGTGAACCACCAGAGTTTGAGGACGAGCTCTACTTCCCTGACAACTAGGCTTTCAACTTGTTACTTTCTTCCTTATTTACTTTTATTATTTGTGTGTGTATCTGTCTTTCTGGTTCGAATCACAACAAATCCATCACCACCGTCTTACTCTTTTTATTGCTGTATTGGAGTTGCAACTGTGTGCATTTATTAAAGAAGTAAGTCTACTCCTTTGAGTCCTGCTCCATCCTGACTCGCCCTAAATCCATTTCCCTCAAGCCAGACATTGGATAGAGAATAGTACAAGAAATGTGTGCCTGCCTCGCCGGGTCCCTCCAAAGAACATGATTTTAGCTATCCTCCTTTCCGAGCCGAGAGGGACTGCCCCTTAAGAACAACAGGTACTGATGGATGGCATGCCATGCATTGGACGCTGACTCTGAGTGATTGGTGTTTGTGTTGTTATTGTGCATGAAGTGTACTAGTATTTAATCTACACAGTAAAAGTTACTCAAGTCAATGTTTCCCTTCTTGTTGTTTAATAACAAAATTGTACTTCTACTGCAGGCCGATCCATTGCATTTTTGAATATGGAAACTGGACTCACTAGGTACACTACAGACTGAGTTGGACACTATGATGATGATCACCATACTAAACTCATCGCAGTCAGTCAGTAGGATCTGAGATGATTGATTGAATAACTCGGGCGTTTCATGAAGTGGCCTAAAAGGTAAACAAGTCAACAACAACCACAGCAGACCTACATGTCTTTGTAGTGGTGGAGTCGAGTGTAGTGGTATGACTGACAGCGGTGCATTGATTTAGTTACTTAATTTGGATAATGGTATGTTGCTGTATATGTGTGCTCGGTCTGGCTCAAAATCTAAACTAAGTGGAGGTTGGGTGGGCGCTGTGGGCCTGCTCTGTCCTGTTTATGTTGTAGGTTAATGCTGGAAACACAATAGACATGATGATTTAGCCATGCCGCCTCTGAAAGTGTTCTTGTTGCACTCCTCCATAATTTATGCATTTGTTTTCTCCTTGATTTTTCAATATCCCTTTTGTTTTTCCATCTACACTTACAGGCCGGCCTTTACCCTGTGCTGCTATACTGGGAAAAACAACTCACACTTATCTTACCAATCCGCATTCGCCAGGCAGGCAGTGGCACCCAAGATTGACGGACGGAGCGTCCATGGAAGGGAGGAGGAGAGGAATGCCGAGATGCAACTCCCCAATTTGACCAAACATACAGTAACTTAGTATCATTCATCATCTTTTAATTAATTTGATTAATTTTTTCTCTTCAATCATTACGACTGTGTGTTGTTGTTTATTATATTTGTTCTTTGCTTATAATTGATCCCTACAGCTATTTTTTAATTTTCTTTGCTAGCTTTAAAAGGAAGCCCGGTACAACAGAACATAAAATGTATGTAATTTGGGTCTCTCTCAGGGCAGACCAGGCAAGGCAATTGCATGATAATAATAATTAATAATATACTGCTGCCCTGTACTGTCTACTAGTCTACTTAGTACTACTTATCATTAACCATCAAGTCATTATCATGCATGGATTTCCTTTTTCTCCCTTAATTTAATTTACACCAATAATTGATCACACACTTGCTGGGGCGGATGTGGTGAAAGCAACACTAACTCGAGGCAGGGCAAGTATCTTCTTCTGCTTGCCCATCCATGCTCAGTATTTGCAAGTCCATTTTTTTTCCAGAAGTACATAATCCATCATATTTAATTGCCGGCATCGATTCATTATCCTTACAGCACTAAAGGTTAAGCTTTTCCACTTCATAGGTCGAGTCAACTACAGTTTGTAATTGTACTAGGCTATCCCCGCCACCATTATGTTTTATTTTACTTTAGCATTGCTAATCATTATGGTTTCTTGTTTGGCAGTCTTCTTGTGAACTGCACATTGTTCTACTAATCCTTCCCGAGTCTCCCTCAGGCGACTGACTGTCTCATTTTATTTTTTTGCACATGCTACTGCCAGTGTCTATTACTACTACCACCACCACTATGGCATCTTGGGAAACCAAACCATCATCACCATGCAGCCATCGCTTTGCCTAAGTTTAAATAAACATCAATCACAGGTAAGAGAAGAAGTTTGGGGAAGGCATAATTAATAATATGGAAATTAATTCATTAATTCACACACCCACACCCTTCCGAGTCCAGTTTCAGACTGCATAGACTAGGTGGAGAGACAGACTGTACTAGTAGGACAAGTCACTCACAAGTGAGGGTACCCATCTATCTGTTCGTGTGTTACACTATCGGCAGATTATTTAAATCAAAAACTGGCTGCTGCCCTGCAGCAGGAAAGGAATCCGTGTGAAGTAAAAGAGTGCCCCCCACAAAACATTTACATCGCATGTAAAGTTTAAGTATAAATATAATTTATTCCCCAAACAAAATAAACTAATGTAAAAATCCCACAACACCTGACCCCTACCCCTCTTCCTAACCCCAACCAATGTCCAAAGATAAAGAAAGAGTCCAACCAATGTCCGGTCAATTGTCCATAATAAATATAAACCCCAACTTTTCCCCAACGACAACGCCCAATTCCCACCCACCAAAGAAAAGATTAAAAAAGGGGCAATACGACGAGTTCTCTAGTGGAGGCTCTAGTGGCGGGCTCGTCGCTTGTTACTCTCCAGGACCTTTATCCGCTCCTCTAGGCACGCCACCCGGAGGAGCATGCTGCGCTTGAAAGATTTATAATTGCAACCACAGAGGGTGGCAGCAGTGTTGAAGGAAGCACTCTTAGTCTTCTCCATAAAACTTTCCCAGCTGACTTGAAGTCAGATAGAAGAGGCCATTAGTTACTTAACTCCCGCGCTAATGCTATTGCTCTAATGCTAAGTAAAGGGTGTCTTCTTCTTCAACCGTTGTTCACAACAACTTAGGGGTATATTCACAAGAACGTGTGATAACTACCGCAAGAGTAGCGTAACGCAACTTTCAATATCGCAGCCTATCTCGGGAAAATAACCCTGTGTCAACGTGGAATTCACAACAAGGCGGTAGCATGCGATAGTCACCAGATCACGCGTCAAATGTCAGAGTGAAAATCAATGCCACGCACAAAAAATGCGAAACGGGAGAAATCATGCGATGAGGCCAATCGCGGTACAAAAAGTAGCGAAAAGCAGCCACAGGCCTGCAAATCCGACGTGTCTGGCGGGAAATTGCACCATAAAAACCACAGAAACAACACACCAGAAACAGGCCAAAGCACGTAGCAACATCCATGCACCCTACCCAGCGCATAGGACAACGCGAACCCCACAACCCCCACAGACCACCAGCAAGGAACAACGGGGTCGGGGAAGGCCAAGGAGAAAAGGGAGAGGAAGACGGGATGCAGACCGCAGGAAACCAAGACCAGCACCACGGAGGCACAGAACACTACCAGCAACTGACCCACAAACAGACCACCTGGAATGCAGTCAGAGTGCCCAGGAGGCCAATCCAGGAGGCCAAGAGGTGCCGCAAGAACGTGACAACCTAAACCAGGCACAAACCCGCTGCCAACAGGAAGGCAGCAACGGCGACAGGAGGTGGCAGTCCAGCGCCACAGGAGGAGCTGGAGGAAACACAGGCCACAGTCATCAGTGTGGAGACGGTGCAAGGAGGTGGGAGTACGGACACAGCCCAACAGGACCCTACACAACAACAACAGGGTGAGGATCCAACAGGGACTGGGGGGACGGGGGGTGATGGGCACAATGGCACACATGCACAACGAGGTGTAGCACACTGCACACCCACAATTACCCAGGGACATGTCCCCCATCCCCGTGGTACACTGCAGCACACACACATAGCAATCACAGCACATACCATGACAAAGTGGCACAAAGTGCAACACCCACACTGCAGAACAGGGGACACAACTGGGTCTGCCCAGGCGCAGAAACAGAACAATCACATTGGACAGAGCAGGGAACCGTGAGATGCATATCTACGGCTACAACCCCACAGCAGCCATGTAGGCCAAATGTCCACTGTCCCAACTCAAATAGCCACCACCGCCCAAACAGTCACAATGTACATTGTCACACAGACTGCATGTCGACAAGAACAAGGCGCCAACACAATGCCAACATGCACTTCCCCTTCACAATGCAGAGGGACAAACAACACCTCCAGCAGGTCAGAACAGACAACCCATCCGTGATGCCGGAGACGAACACCACACCTTCGACACCGACGCCCTACAAAAGCCCATGGTCATCCCACACAACCCACCACCAGGACCAGGGCAGACAAGCCACTCAGAGGAGAACCCAGCCCCTGCAACAGACTACACAGCATGAAGCACCCGCAATCACAGCTGGCTCACAACACTTCACCGACCCACACATGGCACCCCAATGCCAGGTGTCAGAACGCCAAAAGGAGGTGGCCCAACAGGTGCGGGCTTTGCCTCACCCATGGAAGGCGAACTAGAACACATACGTGGGTGTCCAATACCCTTCAGGGACCACCTACACCCCACAAAGGAGACCCACACTGCCATAGAGACACATGCAGATGCACATACCCAGTACAGACCAACGCCCAGAGGCACACACATATCAGTCACACACCCACGTTGGCTCTGCGTACGACGGCACAGTCCACTCCCCTTACGAATTGAGTGGGTGATGACAAAGCTACATGTCCAGGTTCTAACCCGCTGCCTGCGGTGACATGTCTGCATCCGCTGTACACAGCACAATGTAATGTCGTAGGGCCCAGGGCCCCCATGCACACAACAAGGCCACAGGGACACATGCACATATCATGTTGAACTGGCTACGGCCACGTGTGCCTGGCCCCTTTATTGGCAGGGCCACATATACAGTGACGCCTGTGCTGGATGTGTGTGGGGTGAGTATAAGCCAGCCTGCACGGAGTGCTTGCAACAACCTGAACAGTGGACACCAGTGTAATGGAAACAGAAAACACCAGCATAACAGAGTCAACTGCAGAGCAACATGGAGTGATCCGGAGTAAGGACAGAGGTCACCCAATATTCAGTCAGGAGGTTCCGTGAGTTGCAGTGCACTGAGGTAGGGGCACTAGAGAAGAGCGCGCTCATGTGAAGGAATTGCTAGGATTGTGTACCCTTGGGTTAGTCCTGATGCAGATGCAGTGGGGTGTGTTACATCTGCATCAACTTCCTCATCAACGTCCCAGGTCTCCCACACTGCCTGAGGTGACAGTTGCGTACGCAGTCCACAGCGCAATACCCAGTAATAGATCCAGGGTGTGTAGCTTGACTACCACAACCAGTCTGAATTCCTGCCTTGGGGCTGTTGCCTCCTGCCCTCCCACTGTCTGTGCCTTCTCCCATCCGCACACTTGACACATCTTCCTCATCATTGTCCCAGGTCTTCCCCACTGCATGAGGTGACATTGCTGCGCAACCTCACAACAGCACAAAACTTGATCAGTAACGGACAATGGCTTGCGGTGCACTGAGTCACTGGCACCTGGAGTGCTGAGCAGGGTATCAGGACGATGATGGCATCCACGACAAATCTGAGCAACTCCGTAGGTCTGGCAGGACCACCGTTTTGACTCTGGCAGTTGGCGGTTGGAGGTGGTCCTTGCCGTGGTGGCGTGTGCCTCCTGCGGTGATGCGACATCCGGGCCGGTCAAGACTCGATGCTATGTGTGGGCCCTGGTGGCCCGCAGTTGAGGCCGGAGGATGCGGACAGCGCAGGGCCACAGACACATGGCGTTGTTGACCCCAAGACCATCGCTACAGAGACCATTCAATGTCTCAGGAGAAGGGGTCCCAGGCCTGAGCAGCACAGAGTTAGTGGCCCCGGATGCACTGCGGCCGGCACAGGCACCCAGCCACGGGACGGTGACTTGCGGTGCAGTCAGATGGGCCATGCGACCTGAGCGGGTCCATCAATGTCCGAGGTGTATGTTGCGGAGTGTTGCGGGGGACAGTGGAAGGTGTCCTCCAGGGCATGATGCGGAAGGTCTGATGTTGTCCGGAAGCAGCAAATTGAGGAGTGGAAAGCGCAACCCTCGTTTTCACCAGCAATTCGGTATCAGCTACATGAGGATGAAAACTAGCCCCTATTCCATTGACACAAACGCCACCAATGTACGACCAGTGAGTGTCCATGAATGTCGGGGAACACACTTAGTGGCACAGGTGCTCAGAGGGGATGCAGTCTGCGATGATGTTGGTACACAGATGTGAACTCCAACATTGCCAAATCAAGACTCTGTGACCTACTGGACCGCAGTGTAGGCCGGAGGCAGCGGGCAGCAGTGGCCCACAGCCACGTGTCGTTGGCTCGCGAGGCACAGAGTTAGTGACACAGTGGCAGTTGTCGGTAGTGTTCAAACACCTCCGTAACAATGATCCTGTTCCTTCCGGACTGCAACGCGTCATCCTCTTACGCCTCTCTGTGCATGCGATGAAATGTATTCTGCCTTTTGAATTACCGATGTTCAGTTCCAAATCTGTGACCCCACTCGTGCGCAGCGTAGGCCGAGGGCAGTAGTCCGTGTAGGCCCACAGACACGTGTGGTTGTGATGCCATGCACAGACTTGTTGCCACCACATCGAAGGGTGTATTGTGAATTGTTCTCTGCCTTAAATAATGTTCACTGCCATGGTGTAATCAAGATTCAGTTCCAAATGTATGACCTACCTGACCGTGGTGTAGGCCTGAGGCAGCGGTCAGCTCGGCCCATTCACCAAGTGTCGCCGGCATAGTTTGGATGGCCCCACCGGCCTGCGTTGTTCAGGTTCAGTGGCACCACGTGTAGCCGGCTGGCGTTGAACAGGGTTAGTGGCACCACGTGTAGCCGGCTGGCGTTGAACAGGGTTAGTGGCACCACGTGTGGCCGGCTGGTGTTGAACAGGGTTAGTGGCACCACGTGTGGCCGGCTGGCGTTGAACAGGGTTAGTGGCACCACGTGTAGCCAGCTGGCGTTAAACAGGGTTAGTGGCACCACATGTCGCAAGATGCCCATATGGAACTATGCCTCACTGATCGGGGGGGTCTGGTGCTGTGGCCGCTGGCCCGGATTTGGGGTCACTGCCATTCATGACTGAGGACACAGTTTCACATATGAGACCTACTGGTCCGAAGAGTAGGCCGTAGGGGGCAGTAGAGTACGTCAACGAGAAAGGACTGAAGCGGGCCTGTGTTGTGGAGGCTGTGGTGGTCTGAGCTGACTGCCAAGGTCGCGGGACTCGGGCTTGGAACTTGCGCCGGCACATGGTGGGCCCTCCTTGACACACGCCGGTGTCGGCAGGTGATCAGTGTGGCCTGGCTGCGCAGGGGCCGGCCTGATGGGTTCGTGGTCCAGCGTGCCAGGGTCTGGCAGGCGTTGGCCTCGTGGCAGGGTGAGAGGCGCAGCCCTGGCAGAGACGTGGGGCTTTCCGGGAGAGGACCACGCCCAGGCCTACGTGCTTTTTATTCACACCCCTACGCTGGCGTGGCCTACGCCGGGCCATCCCACTCCGGTGACGCTTAGGGGGTGGCGTCACAGGCAACATTTCCACGAGGTCCCCCACTGGCTGGGGTGGCATGGTTGCGTCCACTGTCCACTGCACTCCATATGCCAGAGGTGTATGTCGCCATGGATATGGGTGTGTTCTGCATACTGCGGTCTGTCCAGCACATCTCAGCCACTCTTGGCATTGTGTGCTTTCCCGATCATGGTTCTACTGCATCCTTCACACATGCCTGGTTGCCACCTCTCCCCACATTCGGCTATTATGTGGCTGAGGTGCCATGCCGTTGATGGCTCATGTTCAGGGCTTGCCCAGGTTACCATTGTAAGTTGTTCTGTCGTGTCTGGTGGGTGGTCATGTTGTTGCGCATGTTGGTTGTGATTTTGTGACATGTGCATTGCCAGAGTTGTGGGTTGCATGGTTGTGGAGTTGAGGTGTGTGGGGTGTTCATTTCTGACTTGCCAAGGGGGTGTGCATTTCCCTTGTGTCCATCCTGGGAATGCTGGTTGATGATGGACTGTCTGAGGATGTAGGTATCATGCACACTGGCTGTGTATTTGAAGGCGACATTATTGGATGTTCCACGGTGTTCTGTTGTTGCCTGCACATTGATTCGAGACGTGTGCATCCTGTTGAGGTGATTGTGTGCTGTGTCACCAGGGGGCACAGGTAGTACATGTGTGCTGTGGATTGCCCCCAACACGTGCGTGCATCCTGCTATGGCGTATGGTCATTGCTTGGTCTCCAGCAGATCCTGTGCATTGTGTTGGACATATGGGGACTGGGGTACCAGGGTGATGGTGATGTCCAGGACAGGTGTGGGGGACTTGGATGTGGCTGCCCGTGTGACTCCTCCGACTCTGGCGGGTGTTGTTTGGGGGGTACCAGGGGCCAACAGGTGCAGCCAAGCCAGTAGCTTTGTGTGGGGTGGGATGTTGGTTGTCCGCTGTGTTGGTGCCGTAGGCCTGTTGGGCGATGATGGTCAGGATGCGTAGGATGGTTGTCCCTTTCAGCCTGTAGTGGATGGTGACATTGTCAGATGTTGGGTCTGTGCGGCTGGTACGTTTCCTGGGAGTCTGCTGTCTTTGTCTGCGCTGCGTCTGTGGTGGTCCGGGGGGGGGTGTTCCGGGTGTGGGTTGGGGTCCTGGGGTGGTGGCGGTGGGTGTTGTGGCACTCTTGGGTGTCCGGACCGCATGATGAGTGGCTCCATGGCATCTGTTGCCCTTCGGATGTGGCCCTGGGCTGTGCTCCCTTTTGTGGTGCTGGCTGCAGTCCGACTTTACACCAGGTAAGAGTAGGTGTAAATTTCCTGGTGCTAACGCGCCTTATCGCCTGTTTTGTGTTCTTATCGCCGATGTGGCTGGTCGTTGTGAATGTTGAGGTGTTGTCTCGACTTTTGGCACAGGAACGCCTACTCTGCATCTCATTAGCGATATTTGCGGGGGTCCTCTGTGGCGATGTTCTTTGCGGCTGCTATCGCGGGTAAACTGGTGCTGTGGGCTGTTGACACCGGCTTGTGAATGGGGTGGTAAATTTATCACGACTTTGGCTGCGATAAAGTGCCGTTAATTCGGCGATAGCTCCTTGTGAATATGCCCCTTAGTCTCTCTCAACATACAGTGTACACCTTTGCAGCGAGTGTGTAACTATTGTCAATAAGTAAGGAATATAAGTATAACTTAGCACCGCCCGCCAATGCTGCTGGCTCACCCACCTCTACGGCTGCTACCGCATCCGCTGCTCCCTCCTGGCTGGCATTGCCTGCCCCGCCGCTGGCCACGGCATTGGTGGTCGGTACACCTAGAAAAAACATTACACATTTTTTAGATGCCATAAACTCCTCCCCCTATTTATTCTTTTTCACTAGCAAGATTGAAAAAATAGTTAAAATACATACATACACCGTATACATCACTAGTACAAATCGGGTACTAGAGTAGTAGAGTAGACAGAAGTAGTATGTCCTATCCTATCAAAAATAGTAAAATATCTGGTTGGGCATTTTGTTGGTGGCAATTGTCGAAAAGCCTCTCAAGTAGATTAAGAAGACTAGAAGAGGACAACCCAAAGGATTGGACTCAGTGGCTAGAGCTATTGGTGAATCTGAGTTTTAAAACTTTTCAAAAATAAAGAGTGGCCAACTGGGCAAGCTTAGCTACAGGCAGGCTAATAGTAGTAGTACAGAGTCAGAGCAGAGGCAGTTAGAGGCAGGGCTAACAAGAATTTAGAAACAGATAGATCGAAGAAGATTTGGTAAGAAATAGAATTAGGAAAGGGAAATAATAGTTCGGAAATCATAAGGTGCAGTAAAAGTTAGGGAAATATAATTATTAATATTAACAACAGGAGGACTTACTGGGGCCAGCAGCAGAGCCCTTGGTAGAGGAGAGGTCCTGGCCCTGGGAGGCAGCTTCTCCAGCTTCAGCCTCAGACCCTGTCTTCTTGCCCCTGGGTGCTGATCATGTAAGATATAATAAAGAAAGAGACAAACATGGATGATTGGTGTGAAACGAATAAAATATTTTTTAAAACACCCAAAAAAACATTTTTGGAAACAACAATTGCAATAAAATTTAACTATCTAATCTGATCGACTAGTAGTATCGCGGGATTCGCGGTCCGTCTAGTTATTATTTATCAACTAATCCAGTGTTCCATTCTGATTCCAGAATCCTAAACCTAAGTACCACCTGACCTAGCCCACCTATTCCAAAGACATTGGAAATGAATTACCTAAAATATATTTGCTTCTTCTAAGTTTCAATCTCATTCGAAATCATCAATGAATCAACCCCCCTTTGACAGGCCAATTGTTCACTAAGTCTGCAATTCCATTTATTTTAGTCTTCAAAAATGCATAGATGGACGCATGCATAAATTTGCATACACTAAATTGTTGGTTGGTTGCTGCTGATGTTCTGCTGATGACCTAGTTGCTATATTACTCACTCACTAACAAACTACAAAAGGTTATACTAAGGACTGGAGTCAGCTGTGCACTCAGCAGCACGTGACGTGACGGAGGATGCGTTACGCAGACCGCAAAAAAATTATCAACTAATACTAAGGAACTAAAGAAACTACCTATCAATCCACCAATATCTTAGTGACAGGAGGACAAAGGAAAGGACTAGAGTCTCTCTAGCATTACCTAAATTAAGTTCTCTAAACTCTCTTACATAATCAGCCCAGGCGAGCGCAAAGTTGCAAACAAGTAAGATTAGTAACGCCTAGCACCAGTCTAGTGTCTAGAAGAATAACAATCACAGAAGATTTTTAAACGTAACTTACCTGCATGTAAGCAGCAACATTCTTGCTATTTGGGAAAACAAATTTGCAATAACAGTAACACAGAACAGAGCACACAATACTACTATAAATAGCTACCGACCAAGCCATCGACCTCAACACCTACCAGGTCCAGCAGGTCCTGCTCCCGGTCCAAGATGTCTGACCACCGGTGAGTCAGCTGGTTATGGGTGCACCGGACCCCAGAGCAGCGAAACACTGCCTGGCGCACCCTCGCCCACCGGCGGTGACGCTACTGGGTAGCATAACCGGAGCCGGGCCTGCTGCCAAGGTTAAGGGGAGGTGCGGCTGAAAAAAAATAACAAGGACGGCCACCTCCGACTCAGTGAAAAGGGCCCGGGGCTGCACCCCTTCCAGGCACCGTCTGCCGCAAGGAAGGCGGCTCTTGGGTACAGGTCCCTTCCCCTTCCCCTTACTAATGTTGGCGGTACCCTTAGCCATGGTTCTGGGTGGGCAGGGGTGGAAAAGAAAACGTAGGAGTAAAAAACATAAAGGGGCAGATTTACAAGAACTGGAGCATCTCTGCATATTTGCAGAGATGCACCAGTTCAATTGCGTGACGGTAAAATAGCCTTGCGCCACCATGGATGCGCCGCATTTACAATGCGGCGCACTGTAGCTCAAGGACAGACAAATGCGTGACGCATCATCTGTCGCAAAGGCAACACATTGCTGGAGTCGTGTCATAAGCACAACGCAACTCCAGCAATGGTCAGGGATGCCTATTCCGACCATGCTGTGTCACTCCTTATGCCTGCTTCAAGCAGGCGCAAGGTTTTGACGCAGTGGCAGCGTAAAAGTCACTCAGTGAAATCTTGTAGATTTCACTGAGTCACTTTTACGAGGCTTCCTTGCGACGGAACGCCCACCTCGCATACATTATACCTGACGCAGGTATAATGTAGTGCAGGGCTTTACAACGTGACGCATCTCCCTAGATGCGTCACGTTGTAAATATGTCGCATAGTGGCTCATTGTTTACGACGCCGCTGCGTCATAGAAGTGATGCAACGGTGTCATAAAGATGGCTCAAGGGGCTTGTAAAGCTGCCCCAAAGTCAGGAGAAGAAGTAGGAGAGTAAAAAGGTAAGTAATATAAAACAGTAGAAAAAAGTTTAAAAAACGCAGTAAAAGTAGAAATAAAACGCAAAATATACACTTAGGGAGAGAGATGGATAGATAATAAATAAAAAAAGATCAGAAACACAGTGTAAAAAACAAAGGATTGAAAAGATTAGAGAGGGATGAGAAACAGGCCCCAGAACCATGCAAAGAGTTGGAAAACAAGATGGCCACCCGCATTGGCAACCGCGTGGTGAAGTTTGCGCGATATTTCCCCCTGAACACGCAATCCGCGTTGCCAAGCGTCAAAAACATCTCGCGAGCAGGCGCGAGCATACGAGAGCATGTGGAACCAGCAACTCTGCATGCTCGCGTAACTTCGCGTAGCGTTGCGGAGTGTTTTTGCAGCTTCGCTTAACCTCACGTACCGCGGCTATGCGAATTCCGCCCGGGGTTAGTGAAGATCTGGCTTGGCAGTTTGCTCTGGAATGTTCCCATGAGGCCCAGGGTCAAGACTGATTTGCATATGGCTGGGTCTGAACTGGGGTGACAAAGTGAGCTAAAGAACGATGATGGATTCAACCCAGATCTGTGACTGGGGGTGAGTGTCTGAAAAGTTTCAGCATTCTGTCCATCATCTCCTTCTGTTTTCTTAGGTCATAACTACAGCTTCCTAACCGGCATCAACCTCCACCATGACAACGACACCCGTAGCCAACAGCTCCCCCCCATCGGCCCTTTCTAGATCTGGCTCTAATGCTGTCAATATCAAATACCCCCTGAATCTTTCCAAACATGCAATGAAAAACATGAAACACAGGGACTTCGCGGAAACCTCTTCGTAGACCAATACCATTGCCAACACAAAGGCTCCCTCAAAACCGACCTCTTCTTCTTCACTCACAACACTGACTTATGGATCAGGTCCTTACGCAATTTTCTCCCATCCTGATCTCTTTCTAGCATCTCCTTTGGATGTAAACTCTCTTCCTCCTTCGGCCTCTACATCCATATAACTATAGGAAAACCATGTTCCAAGCCACTGGCAGAATCCTGGCCACATCTACTTTAATTTATCTCACCCTCAGGCCCTCCGACGATCCTCCACGCTCTCCCTCTCCGTCCACCCATACACCCCTCTTTCATTTTCCTCCTCGCCAGTCTACACAGACAGTACCTCTCACCCCGGACTCTTCTACAATCCGATAGACTTCCCACAACCCATATCTCAGCGCATGTAGCATACCTTGAACATCCTCCCATAGACCAGCCCCGCACCCTTCCCCTCCAACCTCCCTCAAACCATTATCTTCCAAACCTGTTGTTGCCCCACCCTCATTTCATCTCCTCAGTCAGCCCATATATCTCCCCCTTCCTCCTTACCTTCTCCACCCCCTGTCCTAACATCTCCCAACAGCAGATACCAATAGCCCGTGCCATCCACTACCTGCACCGCAACTCCTCAGAGTCCGTCCCTGTCAGCCCACCCCAATCCTCCCACAATTGCTGAACATATCGGTCCTCTGTTCAACAAGTTATTTTCCTCATCCTCACACCTCTCTCGAAGAATGGACATCCTCACATCGGCTCTACTCAATCTAAGTGACTCTCTGTAGTCTCGTCACTGCTACTCTCATCACCCTTTGCAGACCCTCCCCCAGCATACCAAGAGACAGCAGCCTACCCATACCCAATCGGACTTAGATACACTCTATCTCCCAAAGAGTTACGCAGCTTCAAATTCCGCTACCACCTTCTCCTATGTTCCCGCAGGAAGTTGCACGATCACCACCATCATCTTTTATCACACTGAAACTCACACACCTTCCCAGTGAACGCTCATCCTCTCTTAACTTGATAAAAATCCCTCCTGGAAAGGCCAAGTCAAAAAGACAACAGCTTCTCCCTTTGCTGCCTGCTACATACTTGTTCATCTGCAGTTCAACACCGTCTAGAGATATTAGACTCAATCCAGACTCATAATCTTGATATCATTATCCTCACTGAAACGTGGCTCAGTGTCTCATCTAACCAAGCTCTAGACCTCCTTCTTCCTCCCAGCTACACCATTTTGCGTTGCAACTGGGAAGATAGACACAGTAGAGGTTTCACACTCATTCACCGAAACTCCCTGAGATGCTAAACCCTCTGAACGGCTCAATTCAAGTCTTTCAGATGCATGTCTGTGGAACGGTCCACTTCCACTACCTCCAACCTCAGATTTAATGTGATTTACCACCCCATTGGGTCTAAACAGCGCCTTCATTGAGTAATGCATGGATTTCTTCACTTCGCAACTCATCAGCTCAGACAACAATATCTTCCTTGGTGAATTCAACATCCACTGGGGAGGTATGGGCAACATCTATGTGGACACTTTCACCTCCTTTCTCAATGCCAATGATCTCAAACAACACTGCCATAAACCCACACATCTCAAATGCGCCATTCTGGATCAGATAATATCCAGGTCCCCCAATCTAAAGACATATGACCTCACCCCAGTCGGCTGGTCTGATCACATGCAGATTGCATTCTCCCTAAACGGCTCGTACACCAAAACATAGGGCAACCTAAGAAAGAGAAATCATGGTTACAGGGACACATCCAACCTTGACACAGAAGCCATGGCCATCATAGCCCTTTCCACCCTAATGTTGATCACACCTCATATGGACATTAACGAGGCCACCGACAAGTATAACTCCTGCATTGAATCCCTTATTGACGAATGTGCCCCCCTGAAATGCAGATTATCCAGACCTAACCCCTCCAGGCCCTGGTTCTCTAAAAAGCATTATGTAGAAAGAAAGCTGATCAGAAAATTTGAGAAATAATGGGGAAATATGCCATCTCACCTGAGATTGACTAAGCTCCGCAAAGTGAAAAAACTTTACAAAGACTGAGGGGCTTATTTATGGGAAACTAACGCAGCGTGGTGCCGCAAGTTATTTTGCTGAGTCACCCTGCGTTAGTTTCCAGGCACAGGGAGGCAACATATTTACAGCAACATGCCGCATCTCGGTGTCTTTCCCTGCCCTGGCGTACAAACTGCTGCCATGCGCCGGCACCCTTGCACCATAGTGCAAGGGTGCCTGCGTCATGGGGAGATTCCTTTTGTGCAGGAAGGGGCACCAACCAATCAAGGAACTCTTCACCATCATCAGAGAGTTCACCTGCCTTTCAGCCACAGAAAACTCTGTTCCCCCTTCACAGAAACTTTGTGACACCCTTGCCGATCACTTCCACAACAAGATAGCAACCATTTACAAAAACTTTGACCCCCAACCCTTCGACTGGCTCAGAAACTCAGCGACCACAAGCTCCGACCATCTGCTCACCACATGGCAACAACTCACCACACTGATTACAACCACGCTGATGAACTCCATACACTCAGGAGCACCCACCAACCCATGCCCCTATCAACTCTTCAACCTCAGTAAAGACGAGATCAGCCACCAGCTCACCACAATCCTCAACACCTCCATTTCCACAGCTACCTTTCCCGATGCATGGAAACATGCCAAGGTCAGACCCCTCCTCAAGAAACTTTCGGCAGATGCCAGCAATCTCCAGAACTTCCGTCCCATCTCACTTCTTCCGTTCTGAGCCAAAGTCCGGGAAAAGGTCATCAACCATCAACTTACTGAGCATTTGAAAAAAAAAACCTGCTGGACCCTTCCCAAACAGGCTTCAGATCTAACCAGAGCACCATAATAGCCCTGATTGCCGCAACAGATGACATTCTTGCCCTACTCGACAGAGGAGAATCAGGTGCCCTTATCCTCTTAGACCTCTTCCCGGCCTTCGACACTATCTCCCATCACACACTCATAGACCAACTATGCCAGATCAGAATCACAGACAATGCACTCAGATGGATGGCATCCTTTCTCACCTGATGCCACAGAGAGTCCACCTCCCTCCCTTCACCTCGCAACCCAAGCACACCATCTGCGCCATACCCCAAGGATCTTCCCTCAGTCCAACCCTCATTACCATTTATATGACACCTCTCGCAGCCATCGCCAGTTCGCACAACATCAGCATCATCTCCTACGCAGACGACACCCAGCTCTTCCTCTCACTCTCTTCAGACCCCACCTGGACGAAGATCAACTTCCAAAACTGTATGAAGAAAGTCACGGCATAGATGAAAGATAACTGCCTGAAACTCAACACGGAAAAAACGGAAGTCCTGATCTTAAGCAGACACACCGCCCTCTGGAATGACTCCTGGTGGCCGAAAAAGCTTGGACGAACCCCCACGCCAAAAGACCACGTCTGCAACCTCACCATCATCCTGGACAGCGAACTCTCCATGAAACGCCAGGTCAACACTATCTCCTCAGCCTGCTTACACATATTCTGCATGCTCCTCAAGGTCTTCTGATGGCTCCCGATCAGCACAAAGATAACAGTGTCACAGGCCCCCATCACCAGCCGACTTGACTAAAGCAACGCGCGCTATAAAGGCACCACCACCGAACTCATGCAAAGACTCCAGACGATCCGGAACTCAGCAGACAGACTAATCTCCAACCTCCCAAAGAGGATCCACATCATCCAGCAAATGAAGAACCTCCACTAGCTCTTCATCCAGAAGAGATGCCACTCCAAGCTGCTGACTCGCCTACAAATCCCTCCACAACCAAGGACCAGCCGACATGAATCACCGCCTGGCCTTCCATCAACCAACCAGAAACCTCAGCTCTGCACACCTCGCCCTCGCACAGATACCACGCATCCGCCGCTGCCGATCTAGACGACGCACCTTCTCCCACCTTGCCTCCAAAGCATAGAACACCCTCCACCTCCGCACCGCACCCTCACAGACCCACTTCAGAAAGGGACTCAAGACCTGGCTCTTCGACTGACACCGGCAGCACAGCGCCTGGATACCCCCTGGGGGTTGATTAACCGCGCTTTACAAGTACTACTTAATTGACTGGCTCCCCATTGATCGGGGGCCCAATTCAAATTCACTTGCATTACCCACAGAGCGCTGCACTCCTCCTCACCCTCCTATCTAAACGAGAAAGTGAAAATCTCCATAGCAAATAGGGGTTCCAGAAATGCCCAATCCCTGCTACTAGAACCCCCCAACTTCAGTTGAGACTTATACACAAACCAGTCTTTCTCTGGAAGTGCCAATAGAATCTGGAACTCTGTACCTCCCTCCCTCTGTCTAACCACCTGACTAGTAGACCTGAAGCTCCTCCTTTTTGACAGACATCTTGGTTAATTCACCCGGGACCAGACTTATGTACTAGCTCCATCGCGTTCTGACCTGCATCGTTATTTGACCCCACCATCTAAACTGATGCTGTTAATGTGCATTTCCTGTCCCCAATTGCTGTATCTGTTTCTTGTGGTTACTCCTGCACGCATCCACTGAAGTAATCGTTTGGGTTTAATTACTAGTATTGTAACTGATCCAGCGCAGACCCAATAATTTGGACAGGGATGAACATTCAATTATTCCATGTACTGTGGCCCATACACATACACCCAATGTCCCTGTTGCGCTGGTCGGTCAGGTTTGCGATTTCCTTACCAGATCATCAAGAATTTATACAAACTCACATATAATCACCTCGGATCAATTCTTCATCTACTTGATCGATGGATCAATTAGTTGAATAATTGAAGGTCAATAGTCATTTCAAAATCATTGAGAGACGCAAATAACCACAACTTTCTTTGTAAGTTGTTAAATTTGATCCGTTAGAGTGAAGTTGTGGATGCCATCTTCGCCGCCAGGTGTCCTTCTACAAAGTCTATTTATGCAGGGCGCTTGGACAACTTTGTATCCTGGTGTGGAGTCCACAGCACAGACCCCTTACAAACTGTCAGATGTTTTGTTGGTTATTTTATCCCTGACGCAGCAAGGTCTTGCAGTGGGCACCATTAAAGTCTGTTTGTCTACCCTTTCGACCTTCTTGTATTTGCTGGAAAAAAAAAACTTATTTTAAATCACCTGTTATGATGCGGTTTATTAAAGGTTTGACACACATGTTCCCTCCCAAACCACTTGTGATGTCACAGCGATTGACAGACTTGGCAGAATCATGTATACAATTAGGAGACACTGAGGAACAAGAGCTAAGGTCATTGAGGGAATACTTTTAAAAGGTATGAGTGAGAGAGTAAGAATCTGAGGCTATTAAAGAAATGTCAGTAGGAGGCTTGTCTCACAAACAAGCATTTTACGGCATTTAAGAAATCATTTGTGTACCGCAAAATTAAGTGAGCAACTAGAGGTTGAGTGATTTGAGGCACTAAAGTGCTGATGTAATACTACTCAAACATGGCGCATAACCTTCAGTCCTGCCTGCACTTGACATTTGTCGTCTGATTCCCACACTTTGCACCCTGTTTGCTGCTGCTGGCACCCTCATTAACTTGCCTCCATCTTGTAACTGATCCCCCAACATCTCAGGCAGCCATGTCTTTTGAATCCTTCGTACAATGCTGTGGGCCTATTAATGAGGATCACTAATGGAAAGGAGAGCTGGGTGACTAGTTCATTCAATACCTAGGGCTCACCTTTTATCCATCCATCAGTCACCTGCCCAATTATTTATTAATGTACTGAATATTTCGTAGGTGATGTAATCTGCTCGTTGTTTGGTTTCCTGTGAACTGAGACACTGTGATGAAAACATGTGACACAAAACATGAGCATTACATGCGTCTTAACCTTCAGCACATAACTAGAACGAGTTATGGAAAATGAAGCGTAGTTATGGTTAATCTGGAGTTGGTAGGGGTAGCATTTACATTTACTGGTATATGATTTGCGACCGAGTTTCTCTCCCCTGTCAGCTGTCAGTGCACTGGCCTGTCTGAGACCTCTCCTGATCTCTCACATGCTAGTCTGCTGACTGGCATGACATGCATCCTCAGTAGTTTACTCTTGAGGTGAACTTGCAACCCATCCCCCACCCCTTGCACACCGGGTACCGTCTACAGCATATGTACTCACAAACTTTCTCTAGGGGGCCAAATTTACAGTGTGGTTTGTGGCCGAGGGCCACACCGGTGGGGGCGGGGTCAGTGGGGGGGCGGGGCTAGAGCAAAAAAAAACTATGACCATGAGGTTGAACACAGGCCCCTGCAGTGGACGCCTTCGTCCACTGAGCCACCAGACCTGGCATACACACAACTCTCTCTCTCTCTCTCTCTCTCTATCTATCTATCTCTCTCTCTCTCTCTCTCGCTCTGTTTCCCTCCCTCTATCTCTCCCTCCCTCTCTCTATCTCTTCCTCCCTCTCTCTCTCTCCATCTCCCTCCCTCTATCTCTCTCTCTCTCCCTCTCTCTCTCTCCCTCCCTCTCTCCCTCTCTCTGTCTCCCTCTGTCTCCCTCTGTCTCACTCACTCTGTTTGTCTCCCTCCCTCTCTCTCTCTGTCTCCCTCTCTGTCTCCCTCCCTCTCTCTCCCTATGTCTCCCTCCCTCTCTCTCCCTCTGTCTCCCTCCCTCTGTCTCCCTCTGTCTGTCTGTCTCTGTCTGTCTCCCTCTGTCTGTCTCCCTCCCTGTCTCCCTCTATATGTCTCCCTCCCTCTGTCTGTCGCCCTCCTCCCTCTGTCTGTCACCCTCCTCCCTCTGTCTCCCTCTGTCTATCTCCCTCTCTCTCTCTCTGTCTCCCTCCCTCTCTCTCTGCCTCCCTCCCTCTCTCTCTCTCTGTCTCCCTCCCTCTGTCTCCCCCCTCTCTCTCCCTCCCTCTGTCTGTCTCTGTCTGTTTCCCTCCCTCTGTCTCCCTCTGTCTGTCGCCCTCCTCCCTCCCTCTGTCTCCCTCTGTCTGTCGCCCTCCTCCCTCTGTCTGTCTCCCTCTGTCTGTCGCCCTCCTCCCTCTGTCTGTCTCCCTCTGTCTGTCTCCCTCCGTCTGTCTGTCTCCCTCCCTCTGTCTGTCTCCCTTGGTCTCCCTCTGTCTGTTGCCCTCTGTCTCCCTCTATCTGTCTCCCTCTGTTTCCCTCTCTCTGTCTCCCTCCCTCTGTCTCCCTCTCTCTCTGTCTCCCTCTGTCTGTCTCCCTCTGTCTGTCTCCCTCTCTCTCTGTCTCCCTCTCTGTCTCCCTCCCTCTCTCTGACTCCCTCTCTCTGTCTCCCTCTGTCTCCCTCTCTCTGTCTCCCTCTGTCTGTCTCCCTCTCTCTCCCTCCCTCTGTCTCCCTCCCTCTCTCTCTGTCTCCCTCTCTCTGGCTCTCTCCCTCTGTCTGTCTCTGTCTCCCTCCCTCTATCTCCCTCTGTCTGTCTCCCTCTGTTTGTCTCCCTCTCCCTCCTCTATCTCCCCCTGACTCCCTCCCTCTGTCTCCCTCTGCCTCCCTCTGTCTCCCTCCCTCTGTCTCCCTCCCTCTGAGCCCTCCCTCTGTCTCCCTCTCTCTGTCTCCTCTCTCTCTGTCTCCCTCCCTCTCCCTCCCTCTGTCACCCTCTGTCTCCCTCCCTGTCTCCCACCCTCCTTCTCCCTCCCTGTCCCTCCCTCCCTCTCTCTTCCTTCGCCTCCCTCTCCATCTCCCTCTCCATCTCTGTCTCTCTGCCTCTCTGTCTCTGTCTGTCCCTATCTCTATCTCTGTCTGTCTCTGTCTCTATCTCTGTCTGTCTCTGTCTCTATCTCTGTCTGTCTCTGCCTCTATCTGTCTCTGCCTCTATCTGTCTCTGCCTCTATCTGTCCCTGCCTCTATCTGTCCCTGCCTCTATCTCTGTCTCTCTCTCTGTCTCTCTCTCTATCGCTGTCTGTCTCTGTCTGTCTCTACCTCTATCTGTCTCTGCCTCTATCTGTCTCTGCCTCTATCTGTCTCTGCCAGTCTGTCCCTGTCTCTGCCTCTATCTACCTCTATCTATCTCTGCCTCTATCTGTCTCTGTCTCTATCTGTCAGTCTGTCCTTGTCTCTGTCTGTCTCTGCCTCTATCTGTCTCTGCCTCTATCTGGCTCTGCCTCTATCTGTCTCTGTCTCTATCTGTCAGTCTGTCCATGTCTCTGTCTGTCTCTGTCTATCTCTGTCTCTATCTCTATCTGTCTCTGTCTGTTTCTGTCTCTATCTGTCTCTGTGCCTCGGGCAGTGCACACGTACTGTGTCTACACGTCCCCGTCACCAGCCCAAAGACAGCCCCCCCACACCCCCCTCTCCCTGTGTAATGTACAAGCCAGCTCGTTTTCTCTCTGAATTTGCTGCTTCGCAGGGTTTGTGTCCCACCACTCGGCCTGGGATCACATCTGTCGCTGACTTTAATTCTGACTCTCACCCCGAGCTGTCAGATCAAAGCCCCCCTTTGGCGCCATGTTACATCCAATGTTTTCTATTATGTAACCTTTCCCTTTAAGATGACATATCACCTGGCCGCATGCCACCCTGCATGCGACATGGTGTCATTTCATTGTATTCCACTTTGGAGTGTTCTATGTTTGGCATTGGTGACAGTTGCTAGCCCAGTTGCATCTGGAGCTGGAAGCTGTGAGGTTGACATCTGCCGTGCTGCGAATAAATACATTAATTAATCTTAAACTGGAGTGAAGTCATTTTAATATTGGCGACGACGGGAAACCACCACCAAAGCAGCACGGGCACAGAGTGGTGATTCTGAACCCACGACAAGAAAAGTTAAAGGAAACCATTTGTTCGCGCTATTTCAAAAAAAAAAGAACGTTATTCAAGATCACCAAAGGAACCCAACTACATAGCGCACGACAAAGCTTGAAAGGTACGTTAAATATACTAATCCGAGAATTTAAGTGACGTGATTGCACCAGCGGCAGTACATGCTTGCGCATTTTCTTGTGTTTGGAGTGCACCTGCGGCTGTTTTCGTTTCAAGCGGAAAATATACTTTAAGAAGAATTTGTGTAGTGATTGCACCCGCGGCTGTTTTCACACAATATTGGTATTGTTTACGTGCATTTATTGCGCCTGCGGCTGTGAGTTACCTGGAAAACTGCATGGGCGTTATTCTGTGTTGTTTATTTTCAAAGGGAAGCACCGCGCTCCTTTCAACAAACTCCTCTGCACGCGAGTAGTTCCTCAATCCTACTCTTGGACCGCACGTCATTAATCCCTCATCGGAAGCACATTACGTCGCGTTTACGTTACGCACGCTTGTGCGGCCATTTTGTTTTTATTATTTTCATGTTACCATAACAACGCAGCGAAACGCGCGTAGAAAACTGGTTTCCTTCACATGCGAAGCATTTAGTAAGTTACATTTAAACATGGTATTTTGCTCAACTTGCTAATGTATATTCCTAGTACAGTCAATTACTTTTGTTCGTAAAAGGGACACCATGTTACAACTTTGAGGCACTTATTTTCCCTTCGTTATTACGAGCAGCAAAAAAAAAAAAAAAAAAAAGACAGTCTTTTTTTTCTCTTTCTGGTTTATGTTTTGTTCACATTACATCCTTACTACCAACACTAAGGGGCATATTAGCAAGACCCACGTTAAAATTATCGCCGTTTTAGCGGCAGGAAACTGCCGCTAAAACGGCGATAATGGGCTTGCTAATATGCGTTATAGAATTCCAATAGAAGCCCAGGTTAGATGTGCAGGACATCTAACCTGGGCTTCTATTGAAATTCCATAACGCATATTAGCAAGCCCATTATCGCCGTTTTAGCGGCAGTTTCCTGCCGCTAAAACGGCGATAATTTTAACGTGGGTCTTGCTAATATGCCCCTAAATCTATAAAATACTTACTGCCATGCAATTTGACCCTCCTGCTAAATTCCTGCAAACAAAGAGTGATCCACCCATGCCATGGTCAAGATGGAAAGAAGAGTTCCTAACATATATGAAAGCCATAGATGGCGAAAGAATGGGTGCTGAAAGAAAGAAAAGCATTTTTTACATTGCCTAGGATCAGAGGGCCAAGTGGTTTTTAGAGCGCTACCACAAATTACCACCTTAAATGAAGGAGAAGGAGATTCCATAAATGTGTACACTGAAGCTTTGGCCCGTATGGAAAAAAGATTTAAACCTACGATTAGTATAGCTTTAAATCGCTTCAAATTTTACACTAGAACACAAAAATCTTTTGATGACTTTTTGACAGCATTAAGGTCACTCAGTATTCATTGTAATTTTGGGATAATGACCGATGAAATGATACGGGACCAGATAATTGTTCATGTCAAAAGCAAAAAAATCCAAGACAAGTTATGGGTCATGGGTGACCCAAATTTAACAGAAACCATAGCCACAGCTAAAGCTCAGGAACAATCTGACTTATGGATGGAAACAGTTAGAAAAATACTGAAAAAAGACTACAGATGAGGAAGTATGCGCTGTGGGACATAAATCCGATACCAAACAAGACTTCCCACAACCCTTAAGAAGAAATAATTTTAACAAGTTCAAACAGGGTTTTACTCAGAGAAGAAATGAGGTGGTCATTAACAATGGTATATGCTACAGATGTGGAAGTAAATCTCATTATGCTTCTTTTCCAGGTTGCCCAGCTATAAACAGAGAATGTAAAATTTGTAACAGAATAGGCCATTTCAGTAATGTATGTAGGGATAGACGACCACAAATGCAGAGACAAGGTGCAGTATCTTCTTTATATGGAAGTGATGCTAGTACGGTCAGAGACACTACACCTGAGAAAGGATTTGTTGTTTCTATTGTAGACAATAATGCACATGTTCAAATGAGATCACCCAAATGTTTTTTTCAGGTCCTGGGTATCAATTTGTTACTTATGGTAGATTCAGGGTCACCATGGACCATCATCTCTCATCAATATTATCTAGACACGTTAGTTCAGTCCATATCTTTTAATTTGTTGCAACCAGTGGAGAAGTGTGGCTCAATGGTTAGAGCGGCAGACCCTGATGCAGAGATCTGGCCCGGGACCAGGGTTCAATTCCCGCCTCGGCGGGTCTTGGGCTCAATTTCCTTGGACCTGATCATTCTCGCCTCGGTGCCGATTCTAATCATGGGTCCCACTCTGCAACTCTGGGCAATAGCTTGCTTAATCTCCACAACGGCCCCAACAGCGCTGGGATGCCTGGCTTCACCCTGGGGGTGCCCAGGAGTGGACATTTCACAGGGAAAAGCCAGGAAGGGTTCCACAGCGGTATGCGTACAGCGCCAGGACACCTCTTTGGGGGTATAAGTGCGCTTTACAAGTACGAATTTCATTTCATCTGATATTGTTGCTGAAAGTTTTTGTGGTACAAAAATTGACATCATGGATTTTTTTCATGTGGAATTGTGTTTCAAACACAGGAAAGCTGAGATTAAATTATACATTTCCCAGAAAGGGGTAAATGTTTTAGGATGGCAGGATCAGTGGAAGTTGGGAATTATGCTTAATTCTCGTTCCAAGGATCCGGTATCTCTATGTGATGACAGTCTGATGAACACCGTTGCTGTGGTAGAGGATAGTACCCCGCATTCCGCTAAAGAATTTAATCTTATCAAAAACTATGGAAATGTATTTTGTGACAAACTAGGTAAACTTAAAAATTTCTCACACAAAATTGTTTTAAAAGATAATCATTCACCAGTGGTACAAAAGTTGAGAGGGGTCCCCATAAACATTAGAGAAGAACTTAAAGAAATGTTAGATGAGTTGTCCAAAGATGGTATAATTGAGGCGATAGAATCATCAGAGTGGGTTTCTCCGATAGTTCTTGTACGCAAGCCTGATCAAAAATTGAGAGTCTGTGTAGACTTGAGGGCTCTAAATTCCAACATCATAGTGGATCGTCATCCTTTGCCAAATATAAACGAGGTGGTGTCTTTTTTAGATGGTGCACAAGTCTTCTCCACATTAGATCTTAGATCGGCTTACCACCAGATAGAACTCACTGAAGAATCTAAAAAGTACACGGCTTTCATCACTCCGCAAGGTCTTTTTCAATACACTCGCATGCCTTTTGGGCTGGCATCAGCCGCGTCAGTTTTCCAAAGAGTTATGTTCCAAATTTTCAGGGATTTGGATAAATATGTCAAATGTTTCCAAGATGACATCCTTGTTTTCTCAAAGAATACCATTGAACATGAAATTCATTTAAATGAGGTTTGTAAGAGATTGGAACAAAATGGTTTAACTCTCAAGTCACACAAGTGTAAATTGTTTAAAAAATCAGTTGAATATATAGGACACACGTTGTCGGGTGACGGTGTGGTCCCAAAGAAATCCAATGTAGAGGCAATTATCAAAGCTCCATCACCCAACAACAAAGAACAACTTCTGTCGTTTGCAGGTATGTGTGAGTACTACAGCAAGTTTGTAGAGGGTTTCGCCACAAAAATGGAACCCCTAAGAAAACTTTTGAGGCAAGGTGCTAGGTATGAGTGGACTGATGTACAACAATTTTCATTTGAAGCTATAAAAAAGATATAATCAATGCTCCCACAGTCAAACCGTTCCGTATCAACAAAGAATGCATTATTACTGTAGATGCTAGCCTTTATGGTTTGGGAGGAGTCTTATCACAAAAAGAGGGAAAAGAAGAGTGGAATGTTGCGTTTGCTTCCAGGACGTTAAATGAGTGTGAACGTAAATACGCAGTGATTGAGAGGGAACTTTTAGCTTGCGTTTGGGCCATAGAGCACTATAGACTTTACGTATGGGGGAACAAATTCATCCTTAGAACGGATCACAAAACACTGGTTAATATTTTGTCTGTGGGAGGTGGTTGGAATTCCACTGCCAGAATTGCTAGATAAGCATCAAAATTACAGGAATATAATTTTATTACGGAATATGTTCCAGGAAAAAAAATGTGACAGCTGACTTTCTATCACGGTTGCCGTGCGACCAAGATAAAGTAAGTATTGTAAAAGAGTATGACTTTACATTAACCATTGAAGACATAGTTCAAGAAAAGTTCCAAAAGATAACTGAAGATTGTTGGTATAAATGTGAACAAAATGATGATAAATGGTGCGAGTTAAAAAATACATCTTGGAAGGTTGGCCTAAGAAGAATTTGGTAAGACCTGATATTTTACCGTTCTTTAATGTAGCCGAAGAGCTGGAAGTAGAAGGTAGTTTTATTTTTAAATCTGGAAAATGCATTCCCCGGCAGGTATGTATGACATCATTTTACAGATTGCACATAACACTCATCCAGGTATTTCCTTCATGAAACGTTTAGTCAGAAGTTATTTTTGGTGGCCTGATATTGATAAATTCATAGATAGAGTAGTTAGAGAATGTGCTGAATGTGTTTCTAGTGAAAAAATGTTAAAAACACACACTCCACCCTTGAAAGTTGTCAAATGGCCCACTAAACCGTGGCAAAAGATTGCCTTTGACATCTCAGGTCCATTTCATATATTACCAGAATCCTCACGATTTGCTTTAGTTATCGTCGATTATCATTCAAAATGGCCGGAGGTAAAATTTGTTGCTAAAGCTACCACAAGTGCAGTAATCAATTTTTTTAAAGAGATTTTTCCCGTGAGGGGTGTCCATCGGTCTTAATCACAGACAATGGAGTGCAATTAACATCTTCTGAAATGGAAAGTTTTCTCAAAGAATGCAATATCGTTCATAGGCTCACATCACTTTATGAACCACATGAGAATGGTCAAGTGGAACGTTTCAATCGTGTACTCAAAAGTTTTGTTGTGGATTCTCTTAAATTTGGTTCAAGTTGGGTGAGTGCTTTAAGAGAGCGGTTATGGATTTACCGCATCACACCACATACCACTACTGAAGTCAGTCCCTTCAAACTTCTCAAGGGTAGGGATCCTGCATCCAATGTATGTCCATGGTGGTTAAGAGAAAAATCACATTTGTTCATTTCTGAAAAGGAGGGTGTGAGTGATGTGGCAAGACGAGTAGAACTCAAACAAATGAAAACTAAAAAATGGTATGATGACAAATGGAGGACTAAGGAGCACACGTTCCAAATAGGCGATTGGGTAAAAATCCTCAAACCAGGTTTTATAAACAAGGGTGCCAACAAGTTTGGCAAGGCCATCCAGATAAAAAAATATTTAGCAATAGTGTTATAACACAGGATGGCAAAACCTGGAATGTCAGAAGGTTGGCAAAATGTCCTATGTTAGGTCATGCTCATAAGGATAATGTTGATGCACAAGGTGAACTCATTACCGATGGAGTTGATATAAGTAATGATGATTCTGTGGGCCTCAGAGTTAAGAATTCAAGTCGTACCATACAAGTTCCTAAGAGATTTAATGATTTTGTTTAGCGGTTGTTTTTCTGTTGTTTTGTTATTAAGGGAGATATGTTACATCCATTGTTTTCTATTATGTAACCTTTCCCTTTAAGATGACATATCACCTGGCCGCATGCCACCCTGCATGCGACATGGTGTCATTTCATTGTATTCCACTTTGGAGTGTTCTATGTTTGGCATTGGTGACAGTTGCTAGCCCAGTTGCATCTGGAGCTGGAAGCTGTGAGGTTGACATCTGCCGTGCTGCGAATAAATACATTAATTAATCTTAAACTGGAGTGAAGTCATTTTAATACGCCAGTCACCCGTCCGTGTAGGTATTCATGCCTCAATTATATATAGCGCCAACCTGGCGGCGAGCATTTGTGCGCTGTGCTGCGAGAGCGGAGACCAGGCATGAGCTCCCTGGCCTTGGCTCAACTCTCTGACTACAGGCTGGCGGGAAACATCACATCACAGGCCCTTAACGCACACCTCACCCAGCTCTCACTCCCTGCCCTCTGCAACCCTCTGTCACCACCCGGCTCTCACTCGCTGCTGCCCTCTGTCACCTCACCCGGCTCTCATTCCCTGCTGCCCTCTGTCACCTCACCCGGCTCTCACTCCCTGCTGCCCTCCGTCACCTCACCCGGCTCTCACTCCCTGCTGCCCTCTGTCACCTCACCCGGCTCTCACTCCCTGCTTCCTTCTGTCACCTCACCCGGCTCTCACTCCCTGCTGCCCTCCGTCACCTCACCCGGCTCTCACTCCTTGCTGCCCTCTGTCACCTCACCGGCTCTCACTCCCTGCTACCCTCTATCACCTCACCCGCTGCTCTCACTCCCTGCTGCCCTCCGTCACCTCACCCGGCTCTCACTCCCTGCTGCCCTCTGTCACCTCACCCGGCTCTCACTCCCTGCTGCCCTCCGTCACCTCACCCGGCTCTCACTCCCTGCTACCCTCTGTCACCTCACCCGCTGCTCTCACTCCCTGCTGCCCTCCGTCACCTCACCCGCTGCTCTCACTCCCTGCTGCCCTCCGTCACCTCACCCGGCTCTCACTCCCTGCTACCCTCTGTCACCTCACCTGCTGCTCTCACTCCCTGCTGCCCTCCGTCACCTCACCCGGCTCTCACTCCCTGCTACCCTCTGTCACCTCACCCACTGCTCTCACTCCCTGCTGCCCTCCATCACCTCACTCCCCCCTGTCACCTCACCCGCTGCTCTCACTCCCTGCTGCCCTCCGTCACCTCACCCGGCTCTCACACCCTGCTGTCCTCTGTCACCCTCTGTCACCTCACCCCACGTGTGTGTCAGCCCGGGCTGAGACAGCTTCCCGGGAACACACACAGCCGCACCCGAGTACTTCACAGGTCTTTAAAAGACCATTCACTTGTTGTTAATGAGGCTTTGTTGTATTTCACCTCTTCTTAGCGCCCCTGCATCTCCACTCAGTCAGAGTGGAGATGCAGGGGCGCTAAGAAGAGGTGAAATACAACAAAGCCTCATTAACAAGTGAATGGTCTTTTAAAGAATCGCCCGGCCCCCATAGAGCAGAGTCTCTCAGAGTCCGCGCTGCTGCAACCGGCGGTGTTTGCTGACACTCTTAAAAAAAAAAACACAGGTACGATGTCTGCAAGGTCCGCGGGCCGCCAAGGAAGGCTTGCCAGGCCACTGGCGGCCCGCGGGCCGTACTATGAGTACCCGTGATCTAACTCAATGCATTAATTCGAGAAACCACCTCATGAGAGAGAATACAATCTAATAATCATCTAGCAAATAATCAATCTCAACAAGTACATTTGTCGCATGGAGGGGATAGATGAAGAGACATCAGACAAATCGCATCAAAAATAAATTCTCATTTCAGAAAGATAGATGAAGAGACAAAAGCACAAAATAAATTCTCGAGTTATCAAAGATACCAACCCAAGGAAATAAGAACGAGGAAAACCACCACCCTGGCCTAGGTAGCGGCAAGGGACCCCCGATTCAGAGTGTCAGGGATCAAAGTCTTAAGATCAGGATAAGGATAGGACTGGATCGACTAGGCCTCTCTGCAACCCGACAATCAGCAGCGCACCCTCACTCTCTCCGTCTCCCTCAAAGATCTCGCAGCAGCAACCCGACCCCACCCCTAAATCACCTAGGGGCATATTATCAAGAACGGCGTTAAAAATATCGCCGCTTTAGCGGCAGGAAACTACCGCTAAAGCGGCGATAATGGGCTTGATAATATGCCCTTGAGAATTCCAATAGAAGCCCATGTTTACACAAGAACATGGGCTTCTATTGGAATTCTCAAGGGCATATTAACAAGCCCATTATCGCTGCTTTAGCGGCAGTTTCCTGCCGCTAAAGCGGCGATAATATTAACGCCGTTCTTGCTAATATGCCCCCTATTCTTTAGACCTTTTTCGTACATGTCCATCCCACTAAAGTTGCTAATGTCGCCCATTCTAGCTACGGGATTGGTTAAAACGAGGGGTGGATGCTCATTCGACATTAGATCATGCTTTCTTTAACTACCCCATTGTTCATTTTTGTTTCCCACCTATTCAATATACATCCCTACTCTCTCATGAGAGAAAAGTATCATGTTAAGGACAAAGTTTATACATTTTACAAATTAGCAGACTTTCACACGGAAGCACAGAAGTTGGCCACTCGTCAAGTGTCATGTCCTTCACCGCATCACACTCTTTCAGCTGGCTCAGCAAGTTTATCCACATTATCACGTGGTTTGTGCGCGCTGCAAGTTTCACTCATCACAGTTTGGTCAATTTAAGAACATGGCGACTTGTCCATTTACTAAAAGAACTGAAAGCAGACATTTATTAATAAAGTGGTAATGAAACGTTCACTGCTAACCACCCTCCTCTACTCAGATCCGAGTTAGCAGTTATTCTAGCATAGCATAAGTAAAAAGCAGCGTTAATTAGTATTTCTTAAGCATCACACTGTGGTGGTGAGCCTCAACAAGGCCTACCAGTGCTTAGGGGTTCTCCCTTTCTGCACAGAGTCCTCAGACCAATAGGAAGAAGTTGGCACAGAAACTGGAATAGAAAAAACAGAGTTTATTAAACCTCATGAGGTGGAGCTACATTCACACAGCACCCTTCGGTAATGCATGAAGTAGCACACTGAATGGAAGGACCTTGGTCCTTTTATACCCACACAGGGGCTCAAATGAAGGCGGTACAAACACAAATGCTGGTTTTAGGTACATATAAGGTCATACAGGAAATGCACAGTCGACAAGTGGGTGGAGCTAACAGTTTCTACTTCTAGTAGACACATCCTGACATTTATAAACTCGGAACAGCTGCATGGACAGCTGCGAGCTCAACTGAGCATGTGCAAAGCTAAAGAAACTAAATATAACTCGTCTCTAGGCAGATTTCAAGAGCAGTTAACAAGAAGGTAGGACAGAGCACATGGCGAGCACATGGCAGCACATGGCAACCAAAATGGCTGCCAGAAATACAAAATGGATTCCACAAAGCGGACAATTTAGCCTCTGAATACCGGATGTCTTCGGCTAATGCTTAACTTAAGTGCTGCCAAATTACAACAGACGACCCTTTCAGCATTAGCTGAAGACATTCGTTTATCTGGGGTAATCTAAATATTCATCCCGTACATCTATTAACATTATTTCGGCCACCTCTTTATTCAACATTTGTTGGGCCTTTGTTTCAGCAACGTTCCCTTTGGCAGGTATACAAGCAGAGATGCAAATGGAGCAAAGCATTGGACCACATTGGATACATACACAGCATGTAAAAAGTATCATAATTATTACACACAGGATAGTCAGTAGCTTCCAGCCCCAAGCAGAAACAAGACACCAAAACCATCCAGCAAAAGTCCAAGTACCAGCCTCTGAATGAATTTCTGCAGCAATCTTATGCAGTTTTGATATTGCGTCATATACTGAAGGTGAGTGATCCGGTATGAATACGCAACAGCTGCTACCGATGATGCGACATGCACCACCTCGATCAGCCAAAATCACGTCTAACACCATCCTATTCTGGAGTGCTACAATCCTTGCAATCTGTAGTTCCTCTGTAATGTTCCCAAGTGCCATAGCTGTCTGATTGGTAACAGCTTCCACAACACGAGTTAATCGCCTGATCTTTCTGCTGTTTAATGCAGCACCCACAAAGAAAAATATGCCCAAGTTGAAATCAACATATTGTTGTAGGGTAGTGTCGGTTTGGTCAACTTCATCCATACTTATTGTCCTCTTATTTCTGTTTTTGGAAATATCATTGTACAGTTTAAAATCACGGTGATATAATGCAGGTGCCAGAAACACAGGGGGCAACAGAAAAGATACATAGCAGATTCCTGACCACCCAACAGGTAATTGATAATATCCGTTATTTCCACACACAAAATACGTATTATGCGAGGCTGTGAAAGTGCTCTTATTGGCACCTTCAATGGTCAGGATTACAGTACACTCGCTCCTCCCCACTGGAATTCTTCCAACACTACAGATACACAAATCTGCTTTAGTTTTTGTCACAGAAATCACAAAGGTCCAATGTTCTTTATATTCTCACATTTGTGAAGGCATGTGGTGTTGAAATATTGTCCGGTTGATACTCTTCCCATTCCCATTTAGTCCCTTTGGCTTGTGGATAACCTTCTTTATTTTGATAACACACTTTATTAAGTTGAAAAATAATCCCACCTACTGAAGGCTTTCCATATGCAAACAAGAGCGCATACCAAGCTTGACAAGAACCATTGTGAGAAAATGGAAAAGGAATAAAAGGTGTTCCTCCTTTCTTTTGATGTGCAGGTATCATCCCACACACCCAACAGTTGGTAGTATTTGTAGCATTGTGAGTATGGTACAACATCTGGATAAAGGTATTGTTTAGATAGGATTGTCAATGCTTCTGCTCATGGTAGGGAAGAGTGAAGTAGTAGTGTTCCACTGGTACTGGCGTAGTGGCAACAAAAAGCTGTCGAACAGGAACCACCTTCTCGATGTACCACGTAATTGCTGCCATAGCCACCATAGCAACAACAAACCCTACAGCACAAATGATTCTTTTGTTATTCATTTCAGCAACAATAATGATTGATCTTTCTAAAAACTTGTTGAAAACAATCGTTGGAGCTCTTCTCCCTGGGCAGCCGTTGATTTCTTCACCACGGGCCAAGGCGGGTGTCACTACACTAATGCAGGGCTGATCCCCTCCCCTTGCCACATCGGCTCTCCGTTTCACTAACCCAGGGCAGTAGCTCAACCAGTCTTTTTCAAAACTGCAGATTCTTTCCTCGGTCTCAATTGATATCTGGATACTCCAGTGATCGTGTGGTCCGGGAAGACTTCCGCAGATTCGTCAGGTGAGATAGCTTGGCCTTTCTCCGTCTCCAGAATCTCTCGATGGTCGGTCAACACAGCAGGTTCCACCAAGGCAGGCGACACGCGTTTGCAGTGTGTGCTGTGGATCCAATTCTTTCTGTTTGTCACTCGAACTGCTGTCCTTGTCGCAAGGAGCACCTGCTCTGGTCCTCGCCACCTCGGCTCCAAGCTGTTTGATCTGTCAAAGACCTTGACCATTACGTGGTCACCAGGACGGAGTTCATGGGCCTCACCTGTAGATCTGTCAGGAAGAGCTTCTCGAACCTGTTGATGAATAGAAACCAAACTGTCGGTTAACTGTGCCAAATAATCATTCATCAGAACACAAGGAACATCATGTATGGGCGTGGCTTAGGAATTCCCCAAATGTTCATCGGTCTCCCAAACACCACCTCATAGGGGGTAAGACCTGATCGTGAATGTGGCACCGATCTTATGGACAACAATGCCAATGGTAGTGCATCTGGCCACTTTAGAGACGTGGAAGCCAGTATTTTCGCCAATTTTGATTTTAAAGTAGCGTTATACCTTTCCACCAATCCTGCTGATTGCGGGGGAAAACTGTATGCAATTTCTGTTTGATCCCTAATCCTTTCAGTACATGCTCAACAACTTGCCCAATAAAATGAGGTCCATTGTCACTCCACAAAAGTTTGCAAACACCATATCTAGGGAAAAACTCCTTTAGAAGCACCTTTGCTGTGGTGAGAGCAGTATTATCCTTTGTAGGGTATGCCTCTATCCACTTACTGAAGGCACATACCACCACTAGGACATATTTCAGATTATTGCAGCGTTCGAGTTGGATGTAATCCATCTGCAAAACTTCAAAAGGTGCGGTTGGTGTAGCAAACCCTCCTGTAGGAGTTCGTGTCCCTTTTCCAGGATTATACTGCCAACAGATCAAACAGGACTGTACTACTCTTTTGGCTGTGCTAGCAATTTCAGGATGCTCCCAAACTTGTGTAAGCAATTTAGTTATTGCTAGAGCTCCAACATGTGCCAGCCCATGTGCCATTTGAACCATAGGTTGTAAATAGGCTGCAGGCAATTTCCACTTATTCATTTCTTTGTTACGCCAACAACCCTCATCATCTAACATTCCTTCTTTAGACCATTGCTCAAACTCTTCCACAGAAGCAGATCTCTGTATATCCAATACTTCCTCTCTAGCATCATGCCAACGCTCAGCTTGTGATTTCACTACGTACATGGATGTAGTGCTTCGCTGCATCGCAGTTTCACGGGCTACGCGGTCTGCAAAGGCATTGCCTTGTCCTATTTTGTCAGTCACTTTCTTGTGTGCGCTACACTTCATAATAGCAACTCTCTTTGGGTATGTAAGTGCAGTCAAGAGATTATGCACTAACTCTCCGTGCATTATCTGCATCCCATGTGATGTAAGAAAGCCTCTTTCCTTCCAGAGTAGGCCAAAATCATGAACCACTCCAAAAGCATAGCGGCTATCCGTGTAAATGTTCACACACAAGTCAGTGCTAAGCTCACACGCTCGTGTCAAAGCTATTAGTTCAGCTGCTTGAGCTGACTTCTGAGGTATGCGAGCTGTTTCCACTACTGTCTCAAGCGTGGTAATTGCATAAGCAGCTGAAGTCGTGCCATCTGGTAACTTCAGACAGGACCCATCAACCCACAGTTCCCCATCTACATCTGGAAGGGGCGTATCTTGCAAATCAATGCGACCCTTTGTCTGCTCCTCAGTAAGGAATATGCAATCGTGAGGCTCCTTTGACTGAGACTGAGTCGCAGGATATGGCAACAAAGTGGCTGGGTTCAGTGTCGCACATCTCTTCAAGGTAATATGAGGTGCTAGCAGTGTCAATTCGTATCCTGTCAAACGAGCACTAGTTAAGTGCTGAGTCTTAGTCTGATTCAAAAGGGCATCTACTGCATGGGGTACTAGCACCAACAGTTTGTGTGACAAAACTATCCCTTCACTCTGACGTATGGACACAGCCGTCGCTGCAACTGAACGGAAGCACCCAGGTAATGCACGAGCAACAGGATCAAGAACTGCAGAAAGGTATGCACAAGGACGCTGTTTGTCCCCGTGTGTCTGTACTAAAACTGACAATGCACATCCTTCTTTCTCATGTACATAGAGTGTAAAAGCCTTCGTGTAATCTGGTGTGCCTAACACTGGTGCAGAGCAAAGAGCTTGTCTCAACTGACAAAAAGCATTTTGACATTCATCTGTCCATGGAAGGGGGATCGGAGTGTTTTTAGTTAAAAGTGCTAGCAAGGGTTTAACAATGTGTGAAAAACCCAATATCCATTGCCTGCAAAACGAAGTCAGACCAATGAATGCATGGACATCTTTCTGCGTAGAAGGTACTGGGGTGTCTAAAATTGCTTGAATGCGATCTGGTGTCAGTGCACGGCCCTCCTTAGACAGAAGGTGTCCTAAATAGGTCACCTTCGGTCTACAATATTGCAATTTCTTCCGTGATACTTTATGGTGGTGTGTAGCAAGAAAAGAAAGCAAGGACAAAGTGCATTTCTCACACTGCTCAGGTGTATCAGCTGCCAACAAGATGTCATCGACATATTGTATGAGAGCCACTCCTTTAGGCAGGGTAAAGGAATCAAGCTGTCTCTTCAATGCTTGACTGTAAATACTAGGACTCTCAGTATAGCCTTGAGGAACTCCACCAAATCTGTATGATCTATTATTCAAAGTGAAACCGAACAAATATCGGCTATCAGGATGAATAGGAATCGAGAAGAAAGCATTCTTCAGATCAATTACAGAAAATGTAGTTGCTGTTGGAGGGACCAGGGTAAGCAATGTCGTTATGTCAGATACTACAGGGTACTGTGGTACTACAATCTTGTTAACTTCTCTCAAATCGATGATAAATCTATAGATCCTAGTGTCAGTATCTTTTTTCAAAATGGGAAGAATCGGACTATTGCAAACATTGTAAGGAACTTCTTCCACAACCCCCACCTTAATTAAATCATGTACAATACGTGTGAGTGCTTCTTCTCCTTCTCGAGAAATTTTATACTGAGGCAGTCTTGGCAATAAAGCGCCCTCCTTAACACTAATATGTACTGGTGGAATAACCATTTGTCCTACATCAGTGTCCGAAGTAGCCCACAAAGTCCTAGGGAGTGAGGCTAGTGCAATGTCCTCTTTAATAATACAAGATCTCTCAATCACAGGGTAGTTGTCATTCAAAATAACCCGTACTCCTTCCGGAGAACACCGTATCGTAGCCCTGAAATATTTAAGCATATCAAGACCCACAATATTGTCTGGTGTGTTTGGAGAAAGCAAAAACGGACATGGAGCAGTAAACTTATCAACATCGAATGCAAGTGGTTGTGACAATGGGCTAAGGGAAGGTGTTCCATCGAAACCTATCGATGTAATGGTTAAGCCAGACAGGGGAGCCCTTGGAACCAACTGTTTAGACAAGGCGCTACGAGTAGCTCCTGTATCAACCAGAAAATGATCAGTAGAGCCCAAAACATGTGCTGTAACATCTACTGGAACTTCAACTGATTCCTTACCCCATCCTAGGCAATCCTATGCATAAGCAGAATCTTGAAAATCAGAGGGCACATAGTCAGACATTTGATATTGTTTCCTTCTATCAAAAGTGTTAAACCCATCCTGCCCACGTGTATTAGCATCAAACGGAGCATGATCATTCGCGCTTCCTCTAGGCCCTGGATATCCTGAACGATTTCTCATTTGTCCCCGACCACGTAGATTCTGCTGAGCACGCAGTACTGGACAATCAGAAAGCCAATGTCCAAATTTTTTGCAGTACGCACACTGATCAGACAAATTTGAACGAGTATAGGAAGGAAAGGACGAACCATAAGATCCACGTCCACCTCTATCATGACCTCTAGAAGGCAGACCATAAGCTTGAGCCAACATAACCTTTGTTTTCAACTCTTTAGACTTTTTGTCCTCATTACCTTTAGTTTCTAATTCTTGTCGCTCATAATACTGAGCCATAGTTAAAAGAGAAACCGGAGAAGAGGTAGTCCATGAACTCTCACTGGCCTTTAAGCGACTAGCTGTCCCTGGCAAAAAGGTTTGCGACATATTTATCAACAAACAGATGCCTACCCGTGTCATCTATCAATGACTGGCCACTAAAATCGTGGAATGCCTCTTCAAAGCGTGTGAAAAAGTCAGAAACTGATTCATCTACCTTTTGCTTGCAAGACGCTAACACTGTCCAATCTATCTTTTTAGGGGGAATGATCGTCTTTAACTTAACTAAAATAGCTGCCGGAAGATTTAAAATTAACTGACACGGTTTCTGTGCAGGTTCTCTATCTTCATTTAACCGCTCTAAATCTTTCCACAATGCTCCAAATGTCGCATTATCATCAATTTTACGCACAGTTCTCCACATATCGGGCGGTAATATTAATCCAAAAAACAAATCAATATCAGACAAAGTCATAGTACAAGAGCTAATTGCACCCTCAACTCCCTCATAAAAGGCTGCTGGATTCTTTCGCGGGTCAGGGAATGCATTTTTAAGGGCCATAACATCTGCCCTATTCCAAGGAGTGTAAACCCAATTATAAATAAAGTACCCTTTCGCATTAGTAGAAGTCTTATCATCCTCTGTACCCGTTCCTTTAGGAGGAACATATAAAGGCGCGGCTTCCCGCATGGGTTTCACATGAATTACAACATTCTTATCTGTTTCAGGAGTAGGAGGTCGTGCCATGCTGATCTGAGATGCTAGTGCAGCTGCTTCTGCTGCCTTTTTCTCCTCTCGCAAACGGGCTGCTTCAACACGCAGTTTAACCAATCGTCTGATCGTGTCAGCCACCTGGGAGAAGACAAAAAGACCGTCACGTAATTGTTTACAATCAGCTGCTACATCATCGGGCTCCATATCTACCAAATGCTTCCTAAATCGTTCAATAACCTCTGCAGCAAATGTATCGGTAAAATATATTTGCTCCCTTCCCTGCCATCCTTTTATACTATCTAACAGTTCTGAAGCAGTGGTAGTACTACAAACGGCTTTACGCGCAGCAGATCTAATGTCAGATGCACGCCCAGCAGATAACATTGAGCGAGTTTCTCGAGCTTTGTCCTGGTCTGAAAAAGAGTCCTCATCTGACTCATGAGGAGCGGAAGAAAAAATATACGGAGGTGGAGAACGATCTAATAACAAAAAATCATCTTGCGGTTTATTAAGGATAGGATAAAGGGGCTGCCTAACAGCGTATTGGCCAGTTACCTGTAAAGGCGTTCCCTATCTTCCCTCTCTTTAATTTCTTTCATCTCCTTGTTTTTTAACTCTAATGCTTTCGCATAAATGGTCTTTCGCTGTTCTTTGTCAATCAAGGCTTGCTCACGCTTCATTCGCTCACACACTTCTTTCTCCCACATTCGCACACAATCAAACATATCTTGCCTAGTCTTTCGTTTAAACATACATTGTTCCACATACTGAATCTTTCGCAAATCAAATGACCCATACATCGGCCAACACAACTCAGGATCTTTACTAGTATATTTGTTCCATAACGTGCAGTACATTATAGAAGAAATACCATACTTAATATACATATCCCTATTAGGCGTCCCCTCCGGGAGGCTGGTTGTGCTCGTCAAGTCTCAAATTGGTACCACTACAAAAGCAACACATCCTACGAAGTGTGCTGAAAACAGGCATGCCAAAAAATAGTGCAAAATATGCAGTATTATAATCAAAGTAGCGCTTAAGGTACTCTTCGTACGTTGCGCTGTTCAAACAATTTTAAATAGAGAAAATTCTCCTCATTACCTGTCTAGATGTATTGCAATACATATATAATTACAAAACAGATTCCAAAATTGGCCAATCATACAAACAAAGCCGCAGTAAGTGTTACTAAACTACCTTACCAATCAAAGGCATCAAACCAACAGCAAGTGCCGCAAAGCGGCTCTTACCAATCAAATGGTGTCCAGGTTCCAACTGCCAAGGTCTCAAATCGACCAAATGGTCACTGCACAGCGAATCAACAGAAGAGATCTCAGTCGAGGACCGGCGCCGCCGGGATGGTCAGATCAGAAAGAAAGGAAAAAACGCCGTGGGTGCCAAGACTCGGGTCTCCTCAGGCAGCGATCGCGTCCAGAAGCGAGATTCCAATCCTTCGTCTCGACCAATCCTTCGGGCATCCGAGTCGCCGATGAGCCCCACGTTGGAAGCGCCAATTTGTGGTGGTTGAGCCTCAACAAGGCCTACCAGTGCTTAGGGGTTCTCCCTTTCTGCACAGAGTCCTCAGACCAATAGGAAGAAGTTGGCACAGAAACTGGAATAGAAAAAACTGAGTTTATTAAACCTCATGAGGTGGAGCTACATTCACACAGCACCCTTCGGTAATGCATGAAGTAGCACACTGAATGGAAGGACCTTGGTCCTTTTATACCCACACAGGGGCTCAAATGAAGGCGGTACAAACACAAATGCTGGTTTTAGGTACATATAAGGTCATACAAGAAATGCACAGTCGACAAGTGGGTGGAGCTAACAGTTTCTACTTCTAGTAGACACATCCTGACATTTATAAACTCGGAACAGCTGCATGGACAGCTGCGAGCTCAACTGAGCATGTGCAAAGCAAAAGAAACTAAATGTAACTCGTCTCTAGGCAGATTTCAAGAGCAGTTAACAAGAAGGTAGGACAGAGCACATGGCGAGCACATGGCAGCACATGGCAACCAAAATGGCTGCCAGAAATACAAAATGGATTCCACAAAGCGGACAATTTAGCCTCTGAATACCGGATGTCTTCGGCTAATGCTTAACTTAAGTGCTGCCAAATTACAACAACACGACATGCCTTTTAATACACTATGCGCACAATTTGCAGTGCAAGCCATTCACAACACATTCTACTCACCATATTATTACATCTTCGGTTATTTACGTTTGGTTAAGATTAATTTCATGCATTAAGCGAAGCGGTTTACCCTCATGTAATGTATAGGTGCACATTAGTATTCTATCTACTCAACATTAGTATATATTACGGGGGTACTCAACAAGAGCGGGTTTCTTTTTGGAATCCCCGCCCCATCATAACCTTTATATCCTGCTTATCAGGGGCGCCTGCTGCTTATTGTAAAGCGCTCTGATGCCCTTAGTCCTTGTCCGTGCTATATACAATTGCAAATAGAAGGTACTGCAGTTTGTGCCGCTGACTCTACAGTGACACCTGGACCCGCCCGTGCTATTGCATCCCACTGCTGTCGATCTGTTTTTCCTCTCTCCCATTGGTTCCCTTGTAATAGTGAGCCTCAGCAAGGCCTACCAGTGCTTAGGGGTTCTCCCTTCTCTGCACAGAGTCCTCAGACACTTAGGAAGAAGTTGGCACAGAAACTGAAATATAAAAGACAGAGTTTATTAAACCTTATAAGGTGGAGCTAACATTCACACATCACCCTTCAGTAATGCATGAAGTAGCACACTGAATGGAAGGATCCTGGTCCTTTTATACCCACACAGGGGCTCAAATGAAGGCGGTACAAACACAAATGCTGGTTGTAGGTACATATAAGGTCATACAGAGAATGCACAGTCGACAAGTGGGTGGAGCTAACAGTTTCTACTTTTAGTAGACACATCCTGACATTTATAAACTTGAAACAGCTGCAAGCTCAACTGAGCATGTGCAAGGCAAGAGGAACTAAAGTTAACTTGTCTCTAGGCAGATTTCAAGAGCAGTTGACAGGAAGGTAGGACAGAGCACATGGTGAGCACATGGTAGCACAAGGCAGCCAAAATGGCTGCCAGAAATACAAAATGGATTCCACAAAGCGGACAATTTAGCCTCTAAATACAGGCTGTCTTCAGCCAATGCTTAACTTAAGTGCTGCCAAATTACAACAGACGGCCCTTTCAGCATTGGCTGAAGACATTCGTTTATCTGGGGTAATCTAGATATTCATCCCGTACATCTATTAACATTATTTCGGCCACCTCTTTATTCAACATTTGTTGGGCCTTTGTTTCAGCAACGTTCCCTCTTCCCAGGTATACAAGCAGAGATGCAAATGGAGCAAAGCATTGGACCACATTGGATACATACACAGCATGTAAAAAGTATTAATCATTACACACAGGATAGTCAGTAGCTTCCAGCTCCAAGCAGAAACAAGAGTCCAAAATCATCTAGTCTAATTCTAAGTTTCAGGGCTCTGATGTATTTCAGTGACTATCTATTTCAATTAATAGCCAACAGCACATACTTAATAAAAACATTTTCAATAGACTTTTCCAGTATTTCTTTTGTGAGGGCTAAAATATCAATTTAATATATTTTTAGGAGGAGGGCAAAGTAATATTTGTCAACTGCTCAGGAAAACATTTTTCGTGTAGAATAAGCATTATAAGTAATGCAAATATTAAAGAAGTCAGACAGATTATTACAAAAACCATCCTGGCTCCAAAGGACCAGGAGGACCACACAGGGCCATAGGAATTAGGACAAGGAGCCGCAAAGGGCTGCTCCTCCTCAAAAATGGGACGACCAAAGGGGTACATTACTAACAAAAAAAAGAGTCCTTGGGAAATTTTAGCTGCTGTGGAACCAGCCAGAGGGGAGTCTTCTCCCTGTGTCCGTTTGAGCCTCACAGGCAGGCTCTTGTTGTTCCCACGGTGGAGCTGCACAACTCGCAACTCAAGAATCACGGCCCAGTTTGAGAAGAAAAAGTCTTTCAACGATCCTGTCCAGTGTCTCAAGCAGTGCACAAGTTCTCTTCACTTTAATCTAACAGGCACCAGAGGCACAGCACCTGTACCCTAAACTCAAGTTCTTCCCTAACTCCTATATTGCTCTGCTGGCGCACTGCTCTTTTGTTAGGGCCACAAATTGCATCCAGTGTGCCCAGGTATCTCTTGATCAACAAACAAAGGTGCAAACTTGCATTCACTTTGGGACCAGGATTAAGAGGCCTGATGCTAGGATCTCTGAAGCAACCCTTGTTTCAAAAGGGGTCACCTCAAGCAAAGCCTCCTTGCCGTTCTGGTCGGTCTGTGACTCTCTCAGCTGGGCATCAAAAACTTGATCCATGATTTCTCCTTTCTGATTTGTGACCCCGTCTTTATCCCAAGACAGTGGCAGGGGTACACAATTCACATCCCAGGGCTTCCGCCTTCACTGAGGTCCTAGTTGCCAGCAACGCCTGTGCTGGTTACCTTCACTTTGGCTTCAAGCTGCAGTGGCGCTGACTCCCCAGGCTGGATCTGATGTCCGGGCCCCTCTGGCAATGGTTGTAAGGCAGCAAATATCTATTGGTGGACAGAACAAGAGGTCTTTAGACAAGGCACAGAAATAATCTATCAACAGAGAGGATAGTCTCAGAATACTTTCTTAGTCCTGGGGCACCCCATACATTAGCAAGGCACCCAAGAACCACTTCAGCTATCTAAGAGTAGAAAACCCTGGACCTATTGGCAAGTATAAAAGGAACGTTTTGGTGAACTGACAAGAGTAATACATCACCCAATCCCAAACAGCCAAGGAAGTCTGTGTTCATTTACTAAATTCTGAGGAAAAGAGAAAAACAATACAGACATACTCCAAATACTTACATTGGTGTATTCCTATATTACTAATCTGAAGAACCCTCAAGAAAAAGGAAATGTTCTACACTTTTACTCATAGATTTTACATTACTTATACAGGACTGCAGACACTTGTAAAATAATTTCTCTTACATGTTATGCTTAGGACCATGCTCTCATGTTATAGGCGCAGCAGGAAAATCTAAAACTGCTAATTTAACAGGGATTCTTATTGCAAAAAGAACTAAACTTCAACATAGTGGGTACATTTTCTTCAGCAGAACATGTTATGACAAACAAACTCCTATAAAACAATATTTTCCTTCAAAATGTTTGCTAAGGATCACATGAGCGTCTTTCCTGCATTGTACTTTTCACGATCTGGACTATGTAACATCATTTTCAAAAGGAAAAAAAACCCTATCTCCAGCTCTAATAAGGGCTGTCAGCTTATTGACAGAGACTAGCTAATAAAAAACTAGCAATGCCCTTGCAAAACTGTATAGAACATGAGAATAACATAAACAATAATAGTGTTGCCACCTGAGATTTTTGAACAGAAACCGCCACTATACAGTTCTCCTTAAAGATCAAATAAGGGAACATCAATCTGTTCTACTCATTCTTTCATACAGGATGGGCAGTAACATAGCTTAGATTGTATCATTTTATTAATGCTAACAATTTTAAAACAGTATTACAGAATAGCCAATAACTGTCACATGGCCATTTCCTAGACAGCTTTAGACAGACTCAAAAAAAAGTGAGAAAAAGAAGAGAGAAAACATAATTTTGCCTACCCTTAATTTGTAGAGGAGCTAGCCTCCTTCCCCCATTTTGACAGTAGGAAAACCTGAAACAGGTTTTACTTCTGTCAACACTTTCAACCCCTATTTGTAGCAACTGGGCACAAACAAACTTGTAGGAGATATCTTAGAAAGTGGCTGTTCTCTGATTCAGCCTAACACAAGCAAATTGAGTTAACTTTAAACCAATTCCTACAGCAATTGTACTAGATTAACATGAGGGCGCATGAATGCAAACTAAAATCCATTTCCTCCTTATCTTAGCCCCTACACAGTATTCTTTAAACTAAAACCATTATTTTTATATACATGGCAGATCAATGCTCAACTGAGGAATGTTTTTCCTTCGTTTCATATGACTGCGCGTGTTTGCCAAAAATAGGAAGCAAAGCTTCTCTTCCTCTCTTTGCGCTATCATCTCGTCTTTCAAAAACCTTTCGGAGGTCGAAGTGTCCCAGCAAACATTACCCTTCACCCTGCTAAGTTGCTAAATGCAGAACTCCGACCTTTGACCCGTTCAGCAGCTGCTCATTTGTGTGTGCAAGGCTTGCCATGCGGTTTTGTAATGCAAAGCAACTCTGGAGAATCACAGCTAAAAGGCAGTCCTGTCCGATCCGTTTGCCAGTAATTTAAAGGTAGGATAATAACGTCTGCTGGTTTCTGTATACTTATTTTCATTTGTGTACAGTGTGTGGTGTGCAGTCTAGTAAGACAGAGGTCAGCTGTTTGTTCTATATTTGCATATGTACTAGCTCTAGCTTGAGAATCAGTTTGAAACCTGCCCTGAGTGGTAGAACTGCTTGTAAAATAGTGACTTTAGCTCAATTTCGACTTTGGTGGTAGGGGCACTTAAAAATGAATATCCTACAATATTTTTGCATAATAGGAACCCCCAGAGTGTTCTCTAGATAGCCCAGGAAGGGGAAATCAGAAATGTATAAGGTATACCCTTATAAAAAATGAGTTTTGTACGGCTGGGTAAAGTGACATTTCACATTTAAGTTCCCTTTTTCCGGTACAGCACTGCTTAAATTCAACTTTGATGCTAGGAATTCACAGTATGATGATTAGGCTTTATAAAGATTAAAAACGAATTTAAAGCATTTATTTTTACTAATATATTTTTTTCATATCATTAATTATTATTTTTTTTAATCAAAACCAACCATTTTGATGATTCCACATTGGAAAAGCAAGCTTCATTCGTAGCCTATCATATTTAAACGCATTCATTCATAACCCTAAGCACAGAAGCCTTACTTGAAACATGAAAAGTCTGCGCCACTTTTAATGGACAGTTATCATTTAACATCAGAACCACAGATGTACTTATGTAAAAAAGGCATTAAGAAAGGAAATCCCTACTTTCAATTTTGTTCTCTGTTATCTAAAATAATGAAACTGGTGTTTTGAAACTTTTAAAGTAAGGCAGGCCTGTATACCAGTTTTACACTGACTTAAAATTGTGCTGACTCAGCATTCCTGTCTGTGGCCGTGAGCAGGAATAGCCATATGCTATTTATGCAGCTGTTGTTTGTCAGCAAGCGTCGAATTTTCACGCCTTTCTCAGGAAAAAAACCCCTTTATTATTTGAAATACCCTGACAGAGTTAAATCCCCATTTGCTGTGTCAAACAGTTTCTTTTCAGTTAGTCAGTTTAAACACAGCTGTTGGAAAGCTTTTTTCTCGGGTGCTGAAAGAAAGCATGTCACAGTCTATTTAAAAACTGAGGCATTTCAATGCAGTCAAATCTAACTTTCTATAATGTGTATTTAGTTCAGCAACGACCAAATTCACTCAGGTGATGTGCATGCCTTTTAATGTCTAATACAATGTATTTAAGGAAAATGCTGAAACATTGTGTATTTTAGTCTATTGATTACAAAACACACAATTTCGTTTTTCTTCCTCTGTATGAGGCCTATTTTAATCCTATTGAATACGAATTCTAATTTTATCTTTAGCATTGTGGCAATTTGCACACATGTATAGTGTCTTACTCTGTCAATTTAATAGTAACATGCAGCTGTTTAGCGTATGTTATATAATTCATTTCTGGATTTTTATTTAATATATAAGTAACTAAATGACAGTTTGCATAACAGAATGATGACAGCAAAAAAATATAAACAAACTCATTGAGCTCATTCCAGACTTTTACAAAAGGGGGTCATATACTCAGAGCACACAATACAGCGCGCTTAAAGCTAGCCATTCTTACACAAAGAGCGCAATCGCTATTTACTCACACAAGTATCACCAATGTCAAACCACATAGACATTTAAACACACATTTAACCCACAAATCAACACTTAGGACTTTAAGACAGCTTACAAACTGTACGCAAAAACCAAACTATTTGTAAATACTAATTGTAAGTCATATTTACAAGAAGAGCTCTCAAAAGTAGCCCAAAAGACTGTTCCATGTTCAAGAAGCCAAAATACACCAAATTCGCCAGTTTTGGCTGGTAGAACACTCAAAAAGCGCTCTGCATATCACCACTTATGAATGTTACTAAGTGCGCAGATCCGGATCCGTTTTATGTACATATTTAAGTCCATGGGGTACTTAGTCACCAAGGAAGAAATATCTTTTTACTATACGTAAACCTATTTAGGTATCCCCTCTGAGGGAGTCAACTAAGTACTTACTAAATCCATATCGGTACCTCCAAAACAGCAACACTTTCTGCGAAGTGTACTGGAAACAGGCATGCCAAAAATAGTGCAGAATATGCAGTATTATAATCAAAGTAGCGCTTAAGGTACTCTTTGTACGTTGCGCTGTTCAAACAATTTCAAATAGAGAAAAATCTCCTCATTACCTGCCTATATGTATTGCAATGCATATATAATTACAAAACAAATTCCAAAATTGGCCAATCATACAAACAAAGCCACAGTAAGTGTTTACTAAAACTACCTTACCAATCAAAGGCATCAAACCAACAGCAAGTGCCGCAAAACGGCTCTTACCAATCAAATGGTGTCCAGGTTCCAACTGCCAAGTTCTCAAATTGACCAAATGGTCACTGCACGGCAAATCAACAGAAGAGATCTCAGTCAAGGACCGGCGCCGCCGGGATGGTCAGATCAGAAAGAAAGGAAAAACGCCATGGGTGCCAAGACTCAGGTCTCCTCAGGCAGCGATCGCGTCCAAAAGCGAGATTCCAATCCTTCGTCGCGACCAGTCCTTCGGGCATCCGAGTCTTTTGATGAGTCCCACGTTGGAAGCGCCAATCTGTAATAGTGAGCCTCAGCAAGGCCTACCAGTGCTTAGGGGTTCTCCCTTCTCTGCACAGAGTCCTCAGACACTTAGGAAGAAGTTGGCACAGAAACTGAAATATAAAAGACAGAGTTTATTAAACCTTATAAGGTGGAGCTAACATTCACACATCACCCTTCAGTAATGCATGAAGTAGCACACTGAATGGAAGGATCCTGGTCCTTTTATACCCACACAGGGGCTCAAATGAAGGCGGTACAAACACAAATGCTGGTTGTAGGTACATATAAGGTCATACAGAGAATGCACAGTCGACAAGTGGGTGGAGCTAACAGTTTCTACTTTTAGTAGACACATCCTGACATTTATAAACTTGAAACAGCTGCAAGCTCAACTGAGCATGTGCAAGGCAAGAGGAACTAAAGTTAACTTGTCTCTAGGCAGATTTCAAGAGCAGTTGACAGGAAGGTAGGACAGAGCACATGGTGAGCACATGGTAGCACATGGCAGCCAAAATGGCTGCCAGAAATACAAAATGGATTCCACAAAGCGGACAATTTAGCCTCTAAATACAGGCTGTCTTCAGCCAATGCTTAACTTAAGTGCTGCCAAATTACAACACCCTCTCCCCCTTGGATATACTTAGGGGCTTATTTACAAGCGCCTTGCGCCACTTTTGCATCATTTCTAACATGGAAAAAGTGACGTATGGGTGGTGCAAGGGGCTTGTGAATAAGCTCCTTAGTTCTTTGGTTCCATGTCCATTTTCTTATAAGTGTGTTTCTTTCGTTCACTTGTCGTCCGAACACATTTCCTGTTCCCGTGCTTGTAATTTTTTAGGGTATTATATACGCTTTACGTCAGTAAATCCAATAAACTTGATCTCAGTAACATATCCACACACTAGTCCTTTCTTTTTTTCTTGAATACATGGAAGATAGGTTTCTTTAGCAACAGAAACCCTTCAAAAATTAGAAAAGAACCTTGATCACAGCTACACAGAGTGCAATAACCATGAGGTTGAATAAACTTAAATTGAATATTGATATAAATTGTAAACACAGTAACCATGAAATATAAATTGCAAACGCAGGCGCCAGATCACAAAAAACGTGTCCCTCCTTTATTAGGGGGCACATACGTACTATATTCTTCCATAATAACAAGGCAGCGAAAGCTGAAAACTTTATCTTTCTCTTGTATACACGTAACGAAGGTATTTCTTCCTATGAAAAGAAAATCAAAGTGTTTAAGATTTCCCAGAGAATCCTGGGTATGTAGATTTTGCGCAGAGGATTATGGGTATCAGAGGGCATTGCCTGCACTGTTCACCATGAGAGGCTTAGTCGGTCAGAGTTCACCGTCTGTTTGTGCTCTATTGTCTCCTGTGCGCATGCGTTTGGTTGTGTGCATGCGAACTTTAAATTCGGTCTGGAAACTTGTATTTTTGAGATCCCCGTATGGCAACAGTGTACTTTGATTGGTCCCCGGTCGTGCGTCAGCAATGTCAGCACTGGACACAGAGCTCACAGCAGGGACGGTGAGGAACGAGAGGGCTGTGTGTGTGCATCATGATACATACCCACAATCCTCTGTCAAAATCTGCATACCAAGTATTTCCTGGGCAAGCTAAACGCTTTGATTTCCTTTTCATAGGAAGAAATACCTTATTTTTGAGTACACAAAGGAAAAATAAATTTTTTAGCTTTTGCTGCCTTGTTTTTAGGGTAGACAACGGTGTGTATGCGCCCCCTAATACAGAAAGGACCCTTGTTTCAGCTGAAAGACTCCTTTGGTGTTAATTTAGTCAGTCTGTGTTCAAGATGTGTGCAGTTTCTTTTTCACATGAAAATTTCCCTAAATATAATACTGACAGCTCTACCTAGCTTTACAGTATTATCACAACAGACAAGGTACTTTTGCAGTGTGATTTCTTTACCACACTCTTTAAATTTCTTCCCGGAATTCCTCAGGCACCTCCTGTATCTGTATTCAGACAACATATAAACAAAAAACACTGACTCTTTATATTAAAAACATATAACGATTATTAATTAACCATCCTCTGCTACCAAGTAACTGATCCAGTGCCGACCCAATAATTTGGACAGGGACGAACATTCAATTATTCCATGTACTGTGGCCCATAAACATACACCCAATGTCCCTGTTGCGCTGGTCGATCAGGTTTGCGATTTCCATACCAGATGATCAAGAATTTATACAAACTCACGTATAATCACCTCGGATCAATTCTTCAACTACTTGATCGATGGATCAATTAGTTGAATAATTGAAGGTCAATAGTCATTTCAAAATCATTGAGAGACGCAAATAACCACAACTTTCTTTGTAAGTTGTTAAATTTTATCTAACTCAATGCATTAATTCGAGAAACCACCTCATGAGAGAGAATACAATCTAATAATCATCTAGCAAATAATCAATCTCAACAAGTACATTTGTCGCATGGAGGGGAGAGATGAAGAGACATCAGACAAATCGCATCAAAATTAAATTCTCATTTCAGAAAGATAGATGAAGAGACAAAAGCACACAATAAATTCTGGAGTTATCAAAGATACCAACCCAAGGAAATAAGAACGAGGAAAACCACCACCCTGGCCTATGTAGCGGCAAGGGACCCCCGATTCAGAGTTTCAGGGATCAAAGTCTTAAGATCAGGATAAGGATAGGACTGGATCGACTAGGCCTCTCTGCAACCCGACAATCAGCAGCACACCCTCACTCTCTCCGTCTCCCTCAAAGATCTCGCAGCAGCAACCCAACCCCACCCCTAAATCACCTATTCTTTATACCCTTTTCGTACATGTCCATCTCACTAAAGTTGCTAATGTCACCCATTCTAGCTACGGGATTGGTTAAAACGAGGGGTGGATGGTCATTCGTCATTAGATCATGCTTTCTTTAACTACCCCATTGTTCATTTTTGTTTCCCACCTACTCAATATACATCCCTACTCTCTCATGAGGAAAAAGTATCATGTTAAGGACAAAGTTTATACATTTTACAAATTTGCAGACTTTCACACGGAAGCACAGAAGTTGGCCACTCGTCAAGTGTAATGTCCTTCACCGCATCACACTCTTTCAGCTGGCTCAGCAAGTTTATCCACAGTATCAAGTGGTTTGTGCGCGCTGCAAGTTTCACTCATCACGGTTTGGTCAATTTAAGAACATGGAGACTTGTCCATTTACTAAAAGAACTGAAAGCCGACATTTATTAATAATGTGTTAATGAAACGTTCACTGTTAACCACCCTCCTCTAATCAGATCCGAGTTAGCAGTTATTCTATCATAGCATAAGTAAAAAGCAGCGTTAATTAGTATTTCTTAAGCATCACACGACATGCCTTTTAATACACTGGGCCATATTCTCAAGGAGCTATTGCCGAGTTAACGGCACTTTATCGCAGCCAAAGTCGTGATAAATTTACCGCCCCATTCACAAGCTGGTGCAAACAGCCGACAGCACCAGTTTTCCGGCGTTAGCATCCGCAACAAACATTGCCACGGAAGACCCCGGCAACTATCGCTAATGAGATGCAGAGTAGGCGTTCCCGTGCAAAAAGCAGCGAAAACATCACTCCGCAACATTCTCAACGAACAGCCAGATCAGCGATAAGAACACAAAACAGTCGATAAGGCGCGCTAGCTGCAGGAAACTAACACCTGCTCCGACCTGGTGCAAAGTCGGACCACAACCAGCACCAGAAAGGGAACGAAGCCCAGACCAACACCTGAAGGGCAACAGATGCCATGGTGCCAATGAACATGCGGGCCGGACACCCAAGAGGGCCACAACACCCACCCCCACCCCCCTCCGGACCACTCCCACCCCCACGGACACCCACCGCCCCAACACTGAGGCAGCGCAGACAAAGACAGCGACCCTCCGAAAATGCACCAACCTCACAGACCCAACACCAGAGAATGTCATTGCCCACTATATGCTCAAAGGGACAACCCTCTTCCGCAACCTGACCACCATTGCCCACAGGCTGACGATACCAACACAGCGGACATCCAACATCCCACCGCAGACAAAGCTGCTGGCCGTGCTTCACGTGTTTGCCACTGGTACCCTCCAACCAACATCCACCTGAGACGGAGGAGTCACACAGCCAGGCCAAATCAAGTCCCCCACAACGGTCATGGATGACACCATCAGCTAGGTACCCCACAATACATACTTCACACACTGTGCAGGAACAGCCGGAGACCAAGCAAGGCGTATACGCCACAGCTGGCTTCCCGCATGTGGTCATGGGGCAATTGACTGCACACATGTCCTACTAGTGGCCCCTGGCGACACTGCACACAATAGGCGCAAAAGAAAGCGCACGTATCCCACCAATGTGCAGGCAACAGTGGACCACCGTGGAATCTCCGCCAATGCCGCAGCCAACCACCCAGGCAGTGTGCATGATACCTACACCTCCCGACAGTCCATCATCAACCGGCGCCACCAGGATGCACCCACGGAAATGCACTGCTCGTTGGCCAATACCAAATGCACACACCACACACCTCAACTCCACAATCATGCAACACACAACACAGGAAATGCACACGTCAAAAGCTCACATACAAAATGCACACCCACCAGACACGACAGCACAACTCACTGTGGGGACCTGGTCCAGCCATGTACATGAGCCATCAACAGCATGGCACCTCGGACACACAATAGCAGAATGTCGGCAGAGGTGGGGACCAGGCATGTGCGAAGGAGGCAAGGGACCGATGAACAATAATGTACACAATGCCAAGTGTGTCGTGGATGTACTGGACAGACTGCAGTATGCAGACCACACACATATCCATGTCGACACACACCGCTGGTGTTTGGAGTGTAGTGGACAGTGGACGCAACCATGTCACCCCAGCCAGTGGGGAAGATCGCGGAAATGTAGCTTGTGACGTTCCCCCCATAAGCGTGAGCGGAGTGGGCTGGCCCGGCGTATGCCAGGCCAGCGTAGGGGTGTGAATAAAAGGTACGTAACTCTGGTCGTGGTCCTCTTCTGGAATGCCCAACATCTCTGCCAGGGCCGTGCGTCACACCCCACCACGAGGACGACGCCGTGAGCGGTGTTGCCATCGATCCTGTGCGCCTGCTGCACCACGGGACACTGGTCCCCGAACCAGTCCTGCCCGCCCCTGCGTACCTAGGCCTCAATGCCCACCTACCGACACCGGCGTGTGTCGAAGAGGGCCCACCATGTGCCGGTGCAATCTCCAAGCCCGAGGCCTGCGACCTTGGCAGCCTCCTCAGACCATCACGGCGTCCGCAACACAGGCCCACAGTACTCCTTTCTCGTTGACGTACTCCACCGGCATGCCCAGCGGACAAGTAGGTCACACATTTGGAACTGAGTCTTGATTACACCATGGCAGAGTACATATCATTGAACGCATGGAGAGAAGTAAGAGGAAGACGTGGTACAGTCCGGAGGAAAAAAGGCACCTCGTCACGGAGGTGATCGGACACTGCCAACACCTGCTCTGGTGTCACTAACTGTGCATCGCGAGCCAATGACACGTCGCTGTGAGCCCCTACTGACAGCTGCCTCAGGCCTACACTGCGGTAGAGTAGGTCACACATCGTTGACTCAGTCTTGATTTATTTATGGCTGCGTTCATTTCATTGTACTGGCCACGTCGCAGACTGCATACCCCTTCAGCTCCGGTGCCAATAAGTCTGTTCCCCGGCATCCAAGCACACTTCCTGGTTGTACTTTGGTGGCGACTGAGTCTATGGACTGGGGGTTGTCTTCGTCATCATGTCTGTGAAACGGACTTTGTGGCACAAATGAGGCTGTAGCATTCCACTTCTCCATTTGCTGCTTCCGGCAGGCCTCTGCCCTCTGCACCATGCCCTGGAGTACTCCTTCCACTGTCCCCCGCTACCCGCCGCCACATTCACCTCGGACCACGTTGAGGACCCGCTCATCTCGCAGGGCCCATCTCACTGCACCACATGTCACCGTCCCGTGGCGGGGTGCCTGTGCTGGCCGCAGTGCATCCGGGGCCACTGACTCTGTCCAGATCAAGTCAGGGACCCTGTCCGGTGATATATTGGATGGCCTCTTTGACGATGGCCTTGTGGTCATCAACGCCATGTGTCTGTGTCCCTGCACTGTCCGCTGCCCCGGGCCCTACACTACGGTCCAGTAGGCCACACATGTGGAACTGATTCTTGTGTTGTGTATGGTTGAGTTGATACCATTGTATGGGCCTCATCGCAGTCTGCATCCCCTATCATCTCTGGTGCCACTGACTCTGTGCCCCGTAATTCATGAGCACTCGCTGGTTGAACTCTGGTGGCTATTGGTCCATGGTCCTGGTGTTGTCATCATCATCATGTATCCGATACTGACTTTGTGTTAAGAATGTGTCTGTAGCATTCATCTCGTCCATATTGCCTGTCTGCTTTGTTCTGCCCTCCGCATCATGCCCAGGAAGAACATCTTCCACTGTCCCCAGATGCACTCAGCGACATTCACTATGGACATCGACGAGGGCCCGCTCTGCTCTGGTGCTCCCATCTCACTGCACCGCAAGTCCCCGTCCCGTGGCGGGGTGCCTGTGCTGGCCGCAGTGCAGCCGGGGCCACTGACTGTGTAGATCAAGTCATGTGCCGTTTCGGAGTGCGTTGTGTGTTGTGGGCGGTTCACGCAACATTGCCACCTCAGGCAGTGGGTAAGACCTGGGACGATGATGAGGAAGATGTGGCAGGTGTGGGGAGGGGGAGGATGCAAAGACAATAGGGTGGCAGGAGCCTACGACCATAAGGCAGGTATGCAGACTGGAGGTGGTAGCCCAGCTACACCCCAGGAACTATGACTGTGTCTTGTCACTGGGTACGCAACTATGACAACTCAAGCAGTGTGGTGGACCTGGGACGCTGATGGGGGAAATGTGGCAGGTATAACACACCCAACTGCTGCTGGAATATCCCGAAGGGACACAATCCTGGACAATCTCTGACATGAGCGCACTTTGCTCTGGTGCCCCTGCCTCTGTGCACTGCAACTCACGGAACCTTCAAATTGAATATTGTGTGGCCTCTGTACTTGCTCCGGCTTCCGCCATGGTGCTTCAAAGTTGTTTGTGTCATGTGGGTTTTTTCTGTTTTCGATTCAATGGTGATCACTGTAGTGGCTGTTGCCAGCACACACCACTCCCTGAGGGTTGGGTCACACTCACCCCACACCCATCCTGCGAAGGCGTCACTGGTCATGCGAGCCTGTTAATAAACAGTGGCCGGGCGCACGTACCCGTAGCCAGTTCAGCTGACTATCACAGTGTGTCCGTGTGCTCATTACGTATGCATGTTGGCCCCCGGCCCTACCACATTGAATTGTGCGGTGTACAGCGTACGCAACCTAGTCAACACAGGCAGTGTGTGAGACCTTGGACATGTAGCTTGCTTGTCCCCCCAGTAATACGTGTTAGGAGTGGACTGATGTGAATGATTATCCCGGAGCTCTGGGCGTAGTTCAGTACTGTAATGTGCTAATGCATGTGTGTCTGTCGCAGTGTGGGTGTTCTTTGTGGGGTGTAGGTGGTCCCTGAAGGGTAATGGACACCCACGTATGTGATCTAGTTCGCCTTCCATGGGTTCGGACCACACCCGCACCTGTTGGGCCACCTCCTTTTGGCGTTCTGGCACCTGGCATTGGGGTGCCATGTGTGGGTCAGTGAAGTGTTGTGAGCCAGCCGTGATTGCGGATGCTTCATGCTGTGAGGTCTGTTGCAGGGGCTGTGTTCTCCTCTAAGTAGCTTGTCTGCCCTGGTCCTGGTGGTGGGTTGCGTGGGATGTTCATGGGCTGTTGTAGGGCGTCGGTGTCGAAGGTGTGGTGGTCGCCTCCAGCATCACTGATGGGTTGTCTGGTCTGCCCTGCTGGAGGTGTTGTTTGTCCCTCTGCAATGTGAAGGGGAGATGCATGTTGACATTGTGTTGACATTGATGTTGGCGCATTGTTCTTGTAGACATGCAGACTATGTGACAATGTGCATTGTGACTGTTTGGGCGGTGCTGGCAATTTGAGGGGGGACAGTGGACATTTGAACTACATGACTGATGTGAGTTTGTACCCGTACATATGCATCTCACAGTTCCCTGCTCTGTCCAATGCGATTGGCCTGTTTCTGCGCATGGGCGTAGCCAGTTGTGTCCCCTGTTCTGCAGTGTCGGTGTTGCACTTTGTGCCACATTGTCATGGGATGTGCTGTGATTGCTATGTGTGTGTGCTGCAGTGTGCCACAGGGATGGGGGACATGACCCAGGGTAATTGTGGGTGTGCAGTGTGCTACGCCTCGTTGTGCATGTGTGCCATTGTGCCCTTCTCCCCCCGCCTCCCCCAGTCCCTGTTCGTTACTCACCATGTTATTTTTGTGTCAGGTCCTCTCGGGCTGTGTCCGTACTACCACCTCCTTGCAACGTCTCCACGCTGATGACTGGCCTCCATTTCCTCCAGCTCCTCCTGTTGCGCAGGACTCCCACCTCCTGTCGCCGTTGCTGCCTTCCTGTTGGCAGCGGCTTTGGGCCTGGTTGAGGTTTTCACGTCATGCCAGCGCCTCTTGGCCTCCTCCATTGGCCTCCTCGACACTCCGGCTGCATTCAAGGTAGTCTGATTGTGGGTCAGTTGCTGGTAGTGTTCTGTCACCTCCGTGACGCTGGTCTTGTTTTCCTGCGGACTGCACCCCGTCTTCCTCTCCCTCTTCTCCTTGGCCTTCCCCGGCCCCGTTGTTCCTTGCTGGTGGTGTGTGGGGCTTGTGGTGTCGCGTTGGCCTCTGCGCTCGGTCAGGGTGCATCCATGTTGCTGCGCACTTTGGATTCTTTCTGGTGTGTTGTTTTTGGTGCTTTTATGGTGCATTTTCCCGCCAGACGCGTGGGATTTGCAGGACTGCCCTTGTTTTTCGCTGCCTTTTGTATCGCGATTGGCCTCTTCACAGCTTTTTTTGCGTGTGTTTTGCATTTTTGCGGCGTGGCGTTGGTTTTAACACAGTCAGTTGACGCGTTATCTGGAGACTATCGCATGGTACCGCCGTGTTGTGAATACTTGGTTAACACGGCGTAAATTTCCCGCGATGGACCGCGATGTTGAAGGTTGCGTTAAGTTACTCTTGCGATGGTTATCACACGTTCTTGAGAATATGCCCCACTATGCGCACAATTTGCAGTGCAAGCCATTCACAACACATTCTACTCACCATATTATTACATCTTCGGTTATTTACGTTTGGTTAAGATTAATTTCATTTATACCAACAAACGGAGCATAAGGGGGAAAGAAGAGAATCAGACCGCCCCCCACTCAAGCAATTATAACCACAACAAGGTCTGATCTCTATGAACAGTACATAAATACTTTAAGAACTTTTTAGGGGATTCTATCTCTTTATTGATACCCCCTAACCAGATCTATTCATAATCGTCAACAATCTGGACAATCCTGACTGTTCTCATTTAAAAATCACCGTCAATAACCACCAGACAGTTGTTCACTTCATTTACTCAAAGTGAACCAAAAACAAACAAATCAAACCCCACAACGTGAAAAAATGTGAATAGGGTAAGGAAGCACCTCACGTGCGCAAACCCAAAGGGCTACTGGATGGTACTCGCCAGTAGGCCCACGTTATCATCATCGGTTGCTTCCTTATCCAGGAAAATAAAAAAAGAAAGAAAAAGGTGTGTGTAAACAATCCACGGAGGTGGAGGGTCAAAAACGGCAAGTTTATATGACCCCTGTCACTGAGACTGTGAATTTCACTCAGTGTTTAATTATACCCCAAGCGTGCACAAAGAATTGGAGTTTCCAACATACTAAAAACGAGATAGCACTCACATACAACACTCTTTATTCACTGTTGTGAGCGTCCTCAATTTAAAAACAAGGCAAACATTTGGCCATTATTTTTTGTCACAAGCCAACATGTTTCGTTGCCATACCCATCAAGGCAACTTCATCAGGGCTGCTGGGGCATCAGTCCACACCTCAGTCCTTTTCACACCCAATCTGTGGTTATTGACAGTGATAAAAAAGAGAAATGTACCAATCACAAACACTCCTTTCCACCATAGGACCCCAATCTAAAACCAACCACTATGTATGTTTTATTTTTATATTTATATAATTACCGGGAGGTTGCTCGTGTCCAGCGTACCTACAACTACCTCTAGTTCGGAACCATGCGCCACTGGGTCGCGTTCCATTCGCAAGATCGCACTTGTCGATCTAGTCCTGTAAATGTACCATAAGTAATATTGGCCGCAATCCCTCCAAAGCAAACACCAAGGCTAACATTACATATATCGCCCATGGTAGATGCACCATATCCACTCATTCCTCTGTTCGTTATGCACTCACAATGGCCCACGTTTTTATCAACCCATAGATGGTATCTCTGATAGTAATTGAAGGCTCAATCACAATTATGTAGAACATTTCGTGAATGTGTGCTAATCAAACAATGCGCTGTGTCTAGGGTTAGACCCATTACGCTTAAGATGCCGCATCTCCAATCTGTGCCGCGGAACCCACCACTACATGCCTCTTTGATCTCCCGGGCTCCCCACTGGAACCTCCTTACCGCCAGGTCTTGTCTCTCTGATAGTAATTAGAGACTCACTGGCGTTTACATAAACCATTTCGCAGCTACCTACTTATTCTCACTACAAACAATGGACCTCATCTGAGTTACGTAACCCATTGCGCTTAAGATGCCGCCTCTCAAACCTCAACCACGGCACGCACCGCTACATGTCTTTGATCTCCCAAGCCCCCTGCTAGAACCTCCTTACCGCCAGGATCTCCTGTTACTGCCTTGTATGTGAGTGCTATCTCGTTTTTAGTATGTTGGAAACTCCAATTCTTTGTGCACGCTTGGGGTATAATTAAACACTGAGTGAAATTCACAGTCTCAGTGACAGGGGTCATATAAACTTGCCGTTTTTGACCCTCCACCTCCGTGGATTGTTTACACACACCTTTTTCTTTCTTTTTTATTTTCCTGGATAAGGAAGCAACCGATGATGATAACGTGGGCCTACTGGCGAGTACCATCCAGTAGCCCTTTGGGTTTGCGCACGTGAGGTGCTTCCTTACCCTATTCACATTTTTCACGTTGTGGGGTTTGATTTGTTTGTTTTTGGTTCACTTTGAGTAAATGAAGTGAACAACTGTCTGGTGGTAATTGACGGTGATTTTTAAATGAGAACAGTCAGGATTGTCCAGATTGTTGACGATTATGAATAGATCTGGTTAGGGGTATCAATAAAGAGATAGAATCCCCTAAAAAGTTCTTAAAGTATTTATGTACTGTTCATAGAGATCAGACCTTGTTGTGGTTATAATAAGATTAATTTCATGCATTTTGCGAAGCGGTTTACCCTCATGAAATGTATAGGTGCACATCATAACCTTTATATCCTGCTTATCAGGGGCGCCTGCTGCTTATTGTTAAGCGCTCTGATGCCCTTGGTCCTTGTCCGCGCTATATACAATTACAATTAGAAAGTACTGCAGTTTGTGCCGCTGACTCTACAGTGACACCTGGACCCGCCCGTGCTATTGCATCCCACTGCTGTCGATCTGTTTAGCCAAAGGGCTTGCGAATAAGCCTTTAGGATCCATGTCCATTTCCTTGTAAGTGTGTTTCTTTCATTCACTCAGAAGATAAAGGCTCCTATAGCAACAGAAACCTTTCAAAAATTAAATATGTCACTCCATCACTGCCACACAAAGTGCAGTAACCATGAGAGATCTTTAATATTTGCATTAGGAATGTTGACAGTGAGCACCAAGGCACCAGATCACAAAAAACGTGTCCCTCCTTTATTAGGGGGTGCATACGAACTATATTCTTCCATAATAACAAGGCAGCGAAAGCTGAAAACTGTATCTTTCTCTTGTATACACGTAATGAAGGTATTTCTTCCTATGAAAAGAAAATCAAAGTGTTTAAGATTTCCCAGAGAATCCTGGGTATGTAGATTTTGCGCAGAGGATTGTGGGTATTCAGAGGTCATTGCCTGCACTCTTCACCATGTGAGGCTTAGTCGGTCAAAGCTCACAGTCTGTCTGTGCTCTATTGTCTCCTGTGCGCATGCGTTTAGTTGTGCGCATGCGTACTTTAAATTCGGTCTGGACACTTGTATTTCTGAGATCCCCGTATGGCAACAGTACTTTGATTGGTCCCCGGTCGTGCGTCAGCAATGTCAGCACTGGACACAGAGCTCACAGCAGGGACGGTGAGGAACGAGAGGGCTGTGTGTGTGCGTCATACCCACAATCCTCTGTCAAAATCTGCATACCAAGTATTCTCTGGTCAACTTTTAAGCACTTAATAAAAGTTTTTGCCCCAAACCAAAAAAAAAAAAAAAAAAGGTTCGTGGTTTCGGGTTGTCAACATATAGACCAGCTGCTGTGATAATAAAAATTCTTTCTAAAAAAAATGGCAATAGAGCGATTTTCAATGTTTCTTTAAGGAAAGCTAGTCTCTGGCCTGTGATGCTCGTTATACAGTAACTTGGGATACCTACAGAAAATCATAATTATTTTTCATGCTGTGTCGGTAGAAAAGCGCATTTAGACGCTTTGAGGCGACCAGTAAAAGGAAGAAAAACACTTAAAAGAAGGAAAAGGAACCAAAGAACTGAGAACCTCATTTACAAGGAAGTGCTGCAGCACGGCACCGCAAGCCCTTTGGTTGCGCCACGCTGCAGCACTTTCAAAGCACAGGGATGTGTCATATCTACAAGGATATGATAGATCCCTTTGCTCTCCCCTGCGCTGACGCAGGCACCCTTGCACCATGGTGCAAGGATGCCTGCGTCACGGGGAAGATTGTTTATGGGCAGGAAAGGTGTCCCTTCCTAAACATAAAGTTGGACTTATTTACAAGAAATTGACGCATCTGTATAGATGCTTCAGATTTCCTGTGCCTGCGTGCAAAACCCTTGCACCACCATGGATGTGCCGTATTTACAATACGGTGCACCATGGCGCAAGGATTGACAGATGCGTCAGAAATTCTGACGCATCTGTTGACGCAATAGTCACGCATCGCTAGAGTCGTGTCGCAAGGATGACGCAACTCCAGCAATGCATGGGGAGGCCTATTCTTAATACACTGCATCACTCCTTACACCTGCTCCAAGCAGGCGTAGGGTTTTGACGCAGTGGCGTCCTAGAAGTGGCGCACACTTCTATGAGGCTTTCCCGCTCGGAACGCCCACCCTGCATACATTATACCTGACGCAGGTATAATGTGGCGCAGGACTTTTTACTAGTTGACGCATCTCTCTCGATGCGTCACATTGTAAATGGGCTGCAACGTTGTGCATTGTTTACGCCGCCGCTGCGTCTCAAAAAGTGACACAACAGCGGCGCAAAAGTGTCGCAAGGGGCCTGTAAATCTGCCCCCAACAGGCTTATTTATGAGCCCCTGCGTCACTTTTGCGCCGATATGATCCACGTTGCGCCCTATTTACAATGTGATGCATCAAGGCACTTTGTAAACCCCTGCGCCACATTATACCTGCGCCAGGTATAATGTATGCAGGGTGGGCTTTACCCCGCAAAAACCCTCTTAGAAGTGGCGCATTGAAATCTAGAAGATTTCAGTGCAGCACTTCTAGGTCATTACTGCGTCAATATCTTGCGCCTGCTTCATAGCAGGCATAAGACTGACGCAGGCCCTTTCACACAGCGCTTGCCCCATGTGAAAGGACACATTGCTGGGTTGCGTCTGTTTTCAGACACTCCCCAGCAATGCGCCACTTTTGCGCCTACAGATACGTCAGAAATACTGACGTATCTGTAGCTCCTTGTGACATGGAGCGCTGTACAATAAATACGGCACCTTCCTGCACATAAAGAATCATATGAGGTGTTTTCCTCGTTCTATGTGTGCTGCAGAGTATAGCACACATAGAAAGAGAAAAAAAACGAGGAGAAATTAATACAATTCTCCTCATTGTGCCTCCCTATGCCTCCCCTGGGGAGGAGTAGCATTCAAACGCATTTCCAGGTTTACGATTTCTCATAAATCTGGAAATGTGTCAGGTTCCATGGGTGTTGTATAGGAACACCCACAGCAACACCCATGAAATGCCCCTTTCACGCAAAGTGCTGCGTGTAAAGGGGCAGTATTTACAAGGACAGGAAAAGTCACGCAGAGTGGCTTTTCCTCTCCTTCTAAAATGGGGCAGCAAAATGTGCCGCCGTGCGTCACAAAAAGTGACACACAGGTGGCACAAGGAGCTTGTAAATAAGCCCCTGAATAAGTATGAGGGGAGGAGGGAATCAATGGAAGGGAGGAAAAACAGTCAGCTCGGCAGCAGTGGGATGCAATAGCACGGGCGTTGCCAGGTGTCCCTGTAGTCAGCTGCACAATGTTGATGTAGCTCAGATTTAATCTGGATTCAGGCATTGCTTTATTTTTGTGTTTCAGACAGACTGCATTTTAAAATGGAACTTTTGGTGCATGCAAAGTGAAAATCATGAAATGAGGCCTGGTCAAAAATGCTTTCAGTCTGAAATGCTTGTGCTGAATTAACATGTGTTTTTGCAGTGTAGAAACTCGTGATTTCAGTTTCCTTTAGAAGGCTCACTGTGGCCTCTTTAGTTTTTGCCCAGCTCCTTTTCCTTGTAATCTACACTCCCTGTTCCTGTCTCAAGAGACTTTGGCTTTGTTGCATATTTAGACAATGCATATTCAGTTCATAACACATCTTCTTATAATGTGTATTAATTAATCAACCATGCACCAACACTACACATGGGGCAAACGCATTTGGCATGAAAAGCTATCTAAAACATTAGAGCATGTTGCTATGTGTATGTATTAACTGTTTGCGCTTTGAAAATTTGCACTAGAGCATGTTTATGGTATGTTGTACATTGCACATTTTGCATGTGGTGCACAAATAATAGAAAAGCTGCTTTAAACTAATAGCTTTTGATAGGTAATAATTAATACAGGGTACTAGTATGGGGGGAGGTAAACATAATGGGTTTTATTTCATAAATGAATACTCTTTTGTGTTTGTTTTGTTTTTAGCCTACCATAAAATGGCTGCCTGGGAATCCAGCATGGCTGAGATTTGTGCTGAATGAGAGACGCATGTGCAGAACCAGCTACAATGAACTGCCAAGTGCCTCAAGTGAAGACACATGGGCCAAGGCCACAGTGAACTGTACATTCTTGTTATCGTGCCAATGTACCAGTGTTTGTGGAAAGTGTCATTCCTGCGTGCGATGTGAAAGGAAGGAGGAAATGGACTGATACATTTTTTTCCTATTTAATGTTGCTAAAACATATGATTGTATTAAGCATTAACGCTTCCTTTGTTAAAACTGGTATGGTTTGGATTTGCAATGAGAACAGGATGGTGAGACCCTCATGCCATCTATGCTAACCAATCACAGTGCGAGTTTCTACTGAAACTGCAACATTATTAGTATAGTCAGCCAAGAATTAGAGCATAAATATGACCCCTTAGGGGGCGTGTCATGGCTTAGGGGGAGAGGAGCAGATCTGACCAGATATCATATGGGTTAGGTACGTGAACGTCGCGGGTGCAGCCTGGGAGGAGATTGCGTCCGAGGAGAGACAGAGGGAGGAGGGGTTCTTTGCTCATATTTTTTTTTTTTTACAGAGAGTCCTTGCACGTCATATTTTTGGCAAGGCAGATCACATTCCTCTGTGGTCTGTGAAGGAGGGGCCTTTTCAGGAGCATCCTCTCTGTCAGACATTGGAGAGGGAGAGAGGCAGATGAACAGACCAGGGCAGAGGGTGCAGCTGATAGAAAAGGTTTAGATTTAGATGCTAAAACTCTAAGTTTATGCTTTGACTAACTAACTAGTTTTTGAAAAGATTTATTTGTCTTATGCATTTATTTCTCTTTGTGGGAGATTTTTGCCAATTATTAATTATTGATTAGCCTTGCAAACTCACTCTTGAATTATATTTTTCCTGAAACTCTTTAAAGAATTCTGACTGACATTTGATGCCTCATTCCCTTCCTTTATGGAATGCCTTGTATTCAGCCTGTAATATGTTCTGTATTAATTCTATTTTTCCTATTTTTAAGTCTGTAACCTGATTGATATTTGACTAATGAATAAAGGGTCAGAGAACTTAACTTTTAACTAGAAAATAAAATCCTTTAAAAATACTCACAACTCTATTTATTGGCTTAAATATTAATTGCATTTTTGATTTTTCATGTTTATCTAAAGTCTCCTGAAGGTAATATACAGGGGCAAGGGTCCAGTACCTTTACAGTTGTAAATTAGAGGTAAATGAGGTTTTGCATTGAGAAATTACCGTGAAATTACCGCTGGATCAATGTGCAGTACCGCAGTTCCTTACTAGATGTCCCTGTAGAGTCAGGAGCACAAGGTGCAGTGCCACAGGTCATTACTTGAAGCCCCTGTGCAGTCAGCAGCTCTGGAATGCAATAGGAAAGGTTGTTACTAGATGTCCCTATAGAGCTAGCAGCACAAGGTTCAATTGCACTGCCCCTTGGTTCGGCCCCCACTTCCCGAAGAGGTGGGGATATGGTTGGACAATGGGACTTAGAGGAGGCCACCCCCAGGGAGCAGAGCCCGAACTGGGCAGGGGGTATGAGAGATGGAGGAAGGCAGGGAAGTTACTGGGCAGTGGAGTGGGTCACTGGGCCCATCCCAGATGTAAATTTACCTCGAGGAATTTTGCCCTAGGGATGGAGGGTATTTAACCGCAGGCGCCTCGCAAAGGGCACTGTCTTTCCTGGGGATTCTGCAGAAGAGAGAGTTGGTGCTGTGGCAATTGTGTGAGGTGAGAATGTGTGAGCTCCGTCCCCTACAACTGGTACTACCCGTGGTTCTACAAGGAAGTGGAAAAGTTCATCAAGGAGTTTGGTCTGGAAGTTGCCACCCCAGCTACATGGACTCTGAAGAACGTTTCAGCACCAGATACGTGCAAGGGATGTCAGAGAACCGATTATCGCCCTCCCCTTTGCCACAGTGGATCACGTGTGGGAGAACGTCACCACCAAGCGCCAGACCAACCAGGCCAAGGACATCGCCTGGATGGCCATCCAAGGTGGACTGCCTGTGAGAGCCTTCACGCACGCAAGAGGGCTCAGCCGATACAAGTCCTGCCCGAGAGGGTGCACTGTAAACGAGACGACCTACCATCGCTTCTGGGAGTGCGCGTATGCACAGGACCTGCTGAAGGCCCTAGACGTGAAGCTTAGGGCCTGGATACCAACATTTTGTATCACCGCAGACTTGGTGATGTATTGTCTGTTCCCAGGGACACACACACTCTGGGGCCTCCAGGACTGCTGGAATCTCCTGTGCTGCTTTAAAGATGTTCTGTTTTCGAGAAACCGCCAGGTAGTAGGGAAGAACGAGACATCGACCCTGGCCTGCTGGAAGATGATCCACAGCCTCCTACGTGACTACACTGCACTGGATGGATCAGGCGAGGACAGCGAAGACGAAACCTGAGGACCCAAAGTGGTCCCCTTGTACCCTCACACGTGGGGGCTTGGAAGGCTCAAGCAATGAAAAAGACAACGACACCTGAGGACCCAAAGGGGTCCCCCTGCCTTCACCTGGGGGCGAGCTTGAGGGGCCACTAACCTCTTTGTCCTTTTTATCTTTAACCCAGGAACCGGATGGAAACAGGGGAGAGGAGGATGCGGATGAAGATAGGTGTAGAAAATGTAAAGTGATTTACTGTAATGTATTTGACTAACGTGACCTTTTTCCTTAACAGGTGAAAGGTCAATGGGATACCTTGTGCACTTGTTGTCAACTTTGTTACTAGCGACTTACGAACATAGTGCTTTGTGGAAGGTGACGATTGGTGTATCTGAACCAGAAATGAGATCCTGACAAGGACAAAAAATAATTGTGTAAGGTGCGGGGGAAGGTGTTGGGTGAGGGGCTAGGAGAGTGGTACTGCCTCAGGATGAATAGAATGCTACACAGAAGTGGATTGCTTTGCCACATTGCACGGTGCTAAGGTGAGACAGCACAATGGGGTGGAGGGCTAGAGGAGTGGAGGGCAGAATGTAGGAGAAGAGATTATCTGGGAGGGTCCACTCTGGGGTGCGCTGCATCTGTACCTTTATTGTGAAGGCAATAGACATAGTGCTGCCTGTGTGTTTAGGCTGGATACTGGGTTGCACCAGACATGGAGAGAGGGTGCGGCTGACACAGGTTTGGGTGTCCTGTACCAGGAGGCAGTACAGGCTTTGTCATCTGTGGGCTGGTGCACTGCCCTGCTCTAGCATGCCAGTGATGCCTTGGTGCGGGATAATACTCCTACGGGTGGCTTCAGCACAGGCTTGCAGGGCTGGATGGAGATCAGGGCCTGTCCCATCAGTATGAAGATGAGGACCCACAGGTCACCTCCTTGGGCTCGGTGCCACAGGGCCTGCTGAACTTTGGGAAGATGAGTCCTCGCCTCTTCTCGTTCCCCAAGCCCTCGCTCCTGAGAATGGAGGGAAGGGTGTGTGTCTGACAGATCAGGGTTATAGCAGCTTCCAATGCAGCTAATTGTGCAGGGTTTGTCGAGAAAAAAGGTGGCTGGGGTGACTGTGGTGTTCGCCCACATGGCGGTAATGGTACAGAGTGTCCCAGCCACCTCAATTTGGTGTTTGCTGCACTGTTTGAAGTTGGGAAGGGGTGGGGACCCTGGCACCCCCACCTGGTCAATCTTCCCCTTCATATTTCGCTGGAGCCAGGGTGACAAGGGGTTGTAGGTGGTATTGCGGGCTGGTTGTAGAGTTGGTGAGCAAGGATGGTCAAGGATCATAGGGGCGGTAGCATAGCACAGCTCTGAGGGCCCCAGCTGCAGGCAAGAGAGATGTCCCCCTCTTTGGGTGCAGTGAAGTGCAGAAGTGGACAAATGTCGGGTAACAGTGGGCCCTTGCACATCTTCACCTGCTGCGCCAAGGTGGCGGTTCTCCCCGTTGGGGCTGGTCCACAGGTTCGTATTTCGACAGCCTTGGTGAGTGGAGCACTAAGGGGCAGATTTACAAGCCCCATGTGCCACATTTACACCGCCGCTGCGTCACTTCTGTGGCGCAGCGGCGGCGTAAACCATGCGCCACGTTGTGCCTTATTTAAAACGTGACGCATCTAGGGAGATGCGTCACGTTGTAAAGCCCTGAGCCACATGAAACCTGCGTAAGGTTTCATGTGGGCGTTCCTGCGCAGGGTGTGCGTTCCGTCGCAGGAACACCTCGTAAAAGTGACGCAGTGAAATCTACAAGATTTCACTGAGTCACTTTCCCGAGGCCGCTGCGACAAAACCTTACACCTGCTTGAGGCAGGCGTAAGGAGTGGCGCACCACGTTAGGTATGGGCGGCCCTTGTGCATTGCTGGAGCCGCGTCGCACTTGCGACACGACTCCAGCAATGCGCCGCCCTTACGCCACAGGATTCGACACGCATCGCCCTATCCTTGCGCCACGGTGCGCCGCATTGTAAATGCGACGCATTTGTGGTGGCGCAAGGAGAGAATTGCGTGTCGCATCTTTTCTGGCGCATCCCTGCTGATTTGCAGAGATGCGCCAGAACTTGTAAATCTGCCCCTAAGAGTCCACATACCTCTGTAATGTGGGAGGAGGAGTCCCTCTTCTCCTGGTTCCTCATTTCCCTTTGACCTTCGGATGAGGAGGGTGGGGTGGGGCCTTCCAGGGATCCCTGTGCAATCCTTGCACATCTGGGAATGGGAAATGGGGAGGGTTGTGGGTTGTGGTGCCTGGCCTAGTGGGTGCTACACCCATGGCTGGGGGGAGTAGAGTAAATTGGGCCTCAGGGGAGCCTATGTTCTCGAAATGCTGTACCGTCCTTTGCCGCTGCACAGACTTGTGCCCGGCACTTACAGCGTGGTCGATTGACCCACTGCTTTTTCGGGGTTTAGCTGCGGGCCTTTGCATCATGGGGGTCCTTGAGGCACGTCTGGGTGGTTGGGGTGGGGGGCCGTGGATAAGGAGTGGGGAGGGAACAGAGTGAAGATGCCAGTGATAGGGTTTATTCACCACCTTGGGTGGCATCAAAGGAAACGGGCTCTTTGGACTCCCTTGGGGGTCGGTGCCAATGCATCTTCTGCACTCTAGAGGGGTTGACAATGAGCAAACATGAGGCTCTGGAAACATAGGGGCTTATTTATGAGTCCCTTGTGACACTTTTGTGCCGCCGTTGCGTTTTGTCGGCGTAAACAATGCGCCATGTTGCAGCATATTTACAAAGTGACGCATCTAGGCAGATGCGTCACTTTGTAAAGCCCTGCGCCACATTATATCTGCGTCAGGTATAATGTATGCAGGGTGGGCGTTCCGACGCAATAAGGCACAGTAAAATCTATGAGATTTCACTGAGCCACTTCTAGGCCGCCACTGCGTCAAATCCGTCACCCTTACGCCGCCTCATGGCAGGCGAAAGGGTGACGCAGTGCTATAATCATAGCCCTCCCCTGCATTGCTGGAGTTACGTCACGCTTCCGACAAAACTCCAGCAATTCGTCAGTTTAGCGCCGACAGATATGTCAGTAATAGTGACGTATCTGTCATTCCTTGCAACATGATGCATTGTACAGTAAATATGACGCATCCATCATGTCGCAAGGAGGGCGCAGTGAAAACTGTTGCAACGCTGTTTTCACGCAGAGATGTGACTGTTTTCATAAATAAGGCCCATGGTATCTGCCCAGGATCAGACAGTTTAGTCAAGGAATAATGCCAGATTTGTTGCACATTTTCAGGATTGCTGCTGTGCTATTCAGACACTGGTTGACGGTGATGGGGGTTTATTCACCCTCATGGTGGAGCATCAAGATGAACCCCCCTGAGGGTCGGTGCCAATGTTCCTGCTGCACGGTAGGAACCCTTCAGCCACCCACACCCCTCCCACATCTACCCCTCCAGTCTGAAGAGCAAACAGGCACAGTTCTGAACACAAGAAGACAGTTCGCCATACGAGAACTGTGTGGCTTATTTAAAAGCCCCTTGCGCTGCCGGTGCGTCACTTTTAATATGGGAAAAACTGACGCACCGGCGGCTCAAGGAGTCTTGTAAATAAGCCCCTGTGTCCCTGCGTCGATAGATGATAATGGTTCATGAGAAAGGAGAAACATTCCTGCCTGAGTGAAAAGAAGCAGGAACACCACGGGTGAGCAGTTGAAACGATATATCTCAAGTACAACCGTACCGGTAGGGAGTACTCCTGCAACTGCCACTTGCCTCCTTACATTCCACAATCTCCCCACACTTCACACGCTAAAAACGCTACACTTCTCCCAACCCAATCAACACAACCTAACAACAAACAATTATGATAACTATAACATAATTCTTTATTCAGATGAGTACATTTACATTCTGCAATAAGCTGAAAATGTATGTGTACATTGCATCACAGTTCAATGAGAGAAAACAATAAGAGAAAATGAGATGTAGTACATAAGGAAATCATTGTACATTTTTGGATTGAATAGTCCTTTCCGATCCCGGAGTTCCTTCCCTTCCTGCACATCACCCAACTTCACTTCCATCTTTCCTCCCAAACTCAGTTCCATGTTCTCCCCATTCATCATGCCCCGTAGGACCTTCACCACTTTTTGCGATTCCACACATTACCACCACAGAGTTTTAGAGTATATTTGTTTACCCTTCTGACCTGATGAGGAGAAGAAAACTTCAACTCTCACTTCATCACTCTTCTCCCTCTCAAGACACACACCCAATCACCAGCAACATAATCCCCAACCTCCCTTTCGCTCTTCTCTCCCAACTCTTTTTTCCAGATCCTTTTGACAATAATGCATGCGCTTTGCATCCTCATATCAACTCAAAGGGAGACTTTCCGGTGACAGAATGGGGTGTGGTGCGATAGACCCATATCAACCTACTCACTGCTTTCTTCCACTCTCCACCACTGCTCAACACTAATTGCAGAACTTCCTTGAATGTTCTGTTCCACCTCTCTACCAAACCATTACTCTGGGCCACAGTGAAAAATAGTCAATTACCACCCCGGCATATTTCGGTGACCCACCCAAAAGGTGCAACAGATCCATCACATCAATGGCAGCCTACTTTACAGTCCTTTGACTCTTGTCACTCCACGCACATGGGACACATTGACTTATGCTGCACTCCACCTCTCAACCAATTCCAAGCTTCCAATACTCTGCTCTTATCCGTCTCTTGGTGGCACTCAACCCGATGTGGCCCTCATTTGCAAGATCAACAGTCCTCTTCCTCAACTCTGACAGCACCACCAACAACTCCCCTCTGAACAAAACTCCATTCACAACTGACTGCTCCACACTCGCTTTGCGAAATGTTTCGTACGCATCAGATACTTTCCCCTTCATGGGCCGCTGTGAGAAGTTGGCCTGGTATATGCTGTTCACTAATTAAAGTGGACACCTTGCACAAGTTCGACTCTTATGGTAGATAGGTTTAAGACAACCTTTATAGAAAGCTATCCTAGTGGTAGCTGTGGAGAGCAGCCTTCAGGCTAAGTCTTGAAGGAATGTAAAGCAGCTTGTTTTACCACACAATCTCTTGAATCACCAAATGAAAAGACACCACACAGGTATATATATCAAATATATATGTATTTATTAATAAACAACTCTCTACTAATCTCTTTATGAGATTAGAAGTCAGGAACATATGCACAAATCAACGTTTCACAATAAATTAAGCACAATATGGCTGGGGGCCCTACGGGCGTACCAGACCATATACTAAGAAAGAGACTTAGAAACAACGACTTGCAGAGAGACAAGGCCTAGGGCCTTCAGAAGTGCTGGGGCCTCACAAAACCACCCAAGGCAGGTAAGTAAAGGACCCACGGGGGACGCGTGCAGTGTGCATACACAGGCGCGGATCGCCGTTGACTTCAATGGGGCAAGTCGCGGTTGGAAATAAAGAGTTTTAGGATACTTCGGGTGGACCTACAAGCAAGTCACTTACAGGGTAAGTAGTTCTAGGGCCTACACCCACAGGAGCATGGTAGTGCTGGAGTTACCTCACCCAGGGAAGCCGGGTGCAAAGGTGACCTTTGGTGTCGGGTCGCGGCGTCGTTTTCAATGGCGATCAAAGAAGACTTGCTGCTTGTGATGTCCGAAGAAGTGTCCGGTGGAATCCAAGCCTGGATTCGGAAGAAGGATGACCTGAAAGCAGAGGGGAAAGTGTTCAAAGTCACTTGGCAGTGACTCGGGGCAAGGAAGATGGATGCCCACCGTCGTCGCAGGATTCAGGTCGATCATGTTGCCTTGACTCTTCAGCCACGAGGTCCAGGAGGCGTCGACGATGACCAGGAGCTGGATTCGGCGTGTTCCACGATGTCTGCAGCTTACTGTGGTGTCGGCAACTCGATTGGAGCCACCAAGCCTTGGTAACAGCAAGTCTCGTGGAAAGTGTGAAAAGGCAATGGCGCAGATCAGCAAGGTCTGAGGGACTCACCCAGCGAGGGTAAGTCAGGGCAGGCCTGGAGCAACCAGGGGAGCCCTTTGGTTTCTTGGAAAAGTCTTCTGTGGACCCACGAGCTGGCTGGCAAGGGATCGCAAAGACGCCTCGGGAGGATTCGCTCAACAGGGGCCCACGGTCACTCGGGATGATGTAGGCCTCTGATCTTTGGAGGGATTTCTGCTGGAGGCTGGTACCACACGTGGTCCAAAGCACAGGTTCTTAGAACGTTGTGGAGGGGTTGCACTCGACAATAGTGCACGGTACCCAGGGGTTGCGGTTCCTCGTCACTCGTGGGGTCCACTTGCCTCAGCTTCGCTGGGGACTCACGATGGCCTTCGAGAAAGTAGGAAATCCACTTCTTGGGCTGCAGGGACTTCGGACTCCGGCGGGAGCGGCGTAGTTTGCGACCGTCGTTGTAGTTTTTGGTGCCTGCCAAGCAGGGGAGTCACTCCTTGACTCCAAGGGAGATTCTTCAGTCTTCCAAAGGTAGTGGAACGTCGAAGGGCCAGGATTCTTCTTCAGAGCGTCGTCCAGGGATATCTAACCTTCAGGTTCAAGGGTTCCCTATCTTATACTGTAAAGAAGGGAGGGACTAGCTCTATGACCCCACCTATGGGAGGGTCAGGGGAGTGGGTGGCTACACCCACTTCCCTTTGTCCAGTTTCACGCGAGAAGGGGCAGGTAGCCCCTGAACCGGTTTGAACTGGCATATGCACAGAGGAGCCTTCTGCTCCCCCAGTGCAGGACTTCAAAGCACTCTAAGAGTGCACCCACCCAGCCCCAATACACTAAACCCTGTCTGGGAGGTGGTTACACCTCCCTGTGACAGGATACCTTTTGTTGGGCTTCCTCCACTGCGAGTTTCGTTCATCAGCAGGAGGGCAGCCCTGTGTCTGTGGCTGGTGGCATCCATTTTGTGATGCCAGGGCTCTTTAGGATTCTACCGTGTTTCCACAGTGGGTACATGTCTATCCCTCTAGAAGGGTGGAATGCTACCCCCGCCGCCAGAATTGGCGGGGGGGGGGTAGTATTCCAAGATGTTTGACACCAAACACGACATGTTTTGATGCAGCCATTCCAAAGTTAGCATTTTACCGCGAGGATATAATGCACTTAAGAGTATATGGTTTAACCGCATCCACAAACAGCGCCAGAGAATGGACTCTGAGAGCTGCAGAGGGGCCCTGCTCAGGCAGAGGCACCCCGTCACATTGGAAACCAAGCACCCTGCCCTCAGGATTGATAGGGCCTGCCTTAGGGGTGACTGATAGGTTTGAATGTGTGTGTTAGAGAGATATAGGGAATATCTCAGTGAGGAGTGCTAGCACCACCTCACCCAGGCTGCAGTAGCAGGCCTGTGGTGTCAGATTTAGTCTGCTTCCCAGGGGTGGCATAATACATGCTTCAGCCCCTGGTAGGCCTGTGAAGTACCTATGCCCTTGGCACCTAGGGTACCATATACTAGGGACTCATAAGGCACCACAGTATCCAATCAGTAGTGCACCTAGAGTGCACTCCAAATCGTTTAGAGAGAACAGAGAGGCTGGGGCCCTGATTGGCAGGGATCCAGCCTGACTATAGCCAGAAACCAGTGTAACATCAGAAAAAAGTGGGGGCAACATAAGAGGCAGATCCTACTCTCCTACATAACCCCCCAAACGCAGGGACACTAAACTAACCTTGACCAGTTGAGTCTTCGTGTTCAAAGTGGAAATACCTTGAGAGTCCATCTGCATTGGCATGTTGGGTCCCAGGCCTATGTTCCACTGTATAGTCCATCCCCTGTAGGGAAATGGACCACCTCAAAAGTTTTGGGTTTTCACCTTTCATCTGCTTAAGCCATAGGAGGGGCTTGTGGTCAGTCTGAACTATGAAGTGAGTGCCAAACAAGTATGGCCTCAGCTTCTTCAGGGCCCACACCACAGCAAAGGCCTCCCTCTCTATAGCTGACCAACGTTTCTCTCTAGGGGTCAGCCTTCTGCTAATGAAAGCTACTGGCTGGTCTTGACCTTCATCATTCAGTTGAAGACAGTACAGCTCCCACATCCAGCTCAGAAGCATCTGTTTGGACAATGAACTTTTTGGTGTAGTCTGGACTCTGTAAGATGGGGGCAGTGCACATGGCCTGCTTTAGGTCTTCAAATGCCTTTTGACAGCTAGCTGTCCACTGAACCTTTTTGGCATTTTCTTTGAGGTCAGATCATTCAAGGGGGTCACTATAGATCCATATCCCTTGACAAACCTCCTATAGTACCCAGTCAGGCCTAAGAAGGCTCTCACCTGTGTCTGGGTGGTTGGAGCAACCCATTCCATTATGGTTTGGATTTTGCTCTTTAAAGGCTGAACCTGGCCTCCACCTACAAGGTGGCCCAGGTACACAACCTGACTCTGCCCTATCTGGCACTTGGTGGCCTTGATAGTGAGGCCTGCTTTCTGCAGAGCCTCCAAAACATTTCTGAGGTGGACCAGGTGATCCTGCCAGGAGGAACTAAAGACAGCAATATCATCTAGATAAGCTGAGCAATAAGTTTCCATTCCTGCCAGAACTTTATTCACCAACCTCTGAAAAGTGGCAGGTGCATTTTTCAATCCAAAGGGCATCACCACAAAGTGGTAGTGCCCACCAGGGCTCGAAAATGCTGTTTTGGCTTTTGCATCATCAGCTAATCTGATCTGCCAGTAGCCAGCTGTTAGGTCAAATGAACTTAAATATTTGGCTGAGGCCAAAGTATCAATCAGCTCATCTGCCCTTGGTATGGGATAGGCATCAGTCCTAGTGACTGCATTGAGGCCTCTGTAGTCTACACAAAACCTCATTTCTTTCTTACCACCCTGGGTATGAGGCTTGGGTACCAGGACTACTGGGCTAGCCCAAGGGCTATCTGAAGGCTCAATTACACCTAGCTCCAACATGTTCTGGACTTCAGTCCTGATACAGTCCCTGACATGGTCAGGTTGCCTGTAGATTTTATTCTTGACAGGCAGACTGTCTCCAGTGTCCACCTCATGGGTGCACCAGGTAGTCTGACTAGGGGTCAGGCTAAACATATGTCTAAACTGTTGCAGAACTTGTCTGCACTCAGTTTGCTGATGGTCAGTGAGGCTGCTTGCCAAAGCAACACCATCTACTGACCCATCATCAGGGTTCTGAGAGAGCAGGTCAGGGAGAGGGTCACTCTCCTCCTCCTGGTCCTCATCAGTTGCCCTGAGCAAGCCCATGTCAGCCCTGTCAACATATGGTTTTAATCTGTTGACATGGAGCACCCTCAGGGGCTCCTGGGAGTTCCAAGATTCACCAGATAGGTGACTTCTCCCTTCTGTTCAACTATTGTATGGGGGCCACTCCACTTGTCCTGGAGGGCTGCTGGGGCCACAGGCTCCAACACCCACACTTTCTGTCCTGGCTGGGATACAGTCAGTACAGCCTTTGGTCATGCCAAGCTTTTTGTAATTCTTGGCTGGCCTCCAGGTTTTTGGTTGCCTTTTTCATGTACTCAGCCATCCGGGAGCGGAACCAAGTACATAGTCCATCACATCCTGTTTGGGGGGTTTGAGAGGTAACTCCCAGCCCTCCTTAACCAAACACAATGGACCTCTTACAGGGTGCCCAAACAGAAGCTCAAATGGGCTGTAGCCAACCCCTTCTGTGGAACTTCTCTGTATGCAAATAACAGGCAAAGAAGAAGAAGGTCCCATTTCCGCCTAAGCTTCTCTGGGAGTCCCTTAATCATTCCCTTCAGGGTTTTGTTGAACCTTTCAACCAACCCATTGCATTGTGGGTGATAGGGGGTGGTGAACTTGTAAGTTACATGTTGTAAAGGATGATACAGAGTCCAGCTGTATAAATAGAGTAATCCTTTATTGTAGCTTGGTTCCAGGATAGGTGAGTAGGATAAGATAGAAGGTATAGATGCAGCCCCACCAGGAGCAGGCTCCTAGCCGCTCAGCCTGGGTTAACCAACTGACACTCTAAACACAGAAAGGCACTCAGGCATTCTATGATGTCATGGTGCATTCCAACAGAGCAGTACAGTGGGGAATGGTAGAGAAGTAGTTTACCACACATCCTCCTTCCTTGGGGAACAACAGCAGAAATAAGGAGAAAGACAAATGAGATACCTCAGGAATAACGTGAGCATGAAATGAACACATTGAGATGCAAATATCTTATGGTGTAGTACATGAGGTATCGGGAATAACACAGAGCATGAAAAGAAATGCATTAAAATGCAAAACATCATTGAATGTATTAAAATTGCAAATATCATTAATACACGCCCCATCCCCTCCCTTAGGGAAAAACAAAGCAAGGCTTAGATGGAAAAAAACCACTGCAACAGAGAAGGGTGGTCACACCCACTACCTCCCCATACGCGGGTACACCACAGGGTAGTCACCCTGGTAAACAAAAGTGGGTGTTGACACTGACCCTTGAGAGAAAAACAACATCCCCAAGAAAAGGTACAACAGGGGAAATATTCACTCTAGATAACCAGAAGAGTGCAACCTCCACAAGAAAGATACACCAGAGAGAAAACGCTCTGGAAAGGACAAAAGTTCCCTAATTAAGGTAGAAGGCATGCTGACACTTGAAAACTAGGATAAAAGGTCAGTTAAGGGTAGCGGAAGAGGTCTAAACACTAGAGAGAAGCTTCTCACTCAAAGTCCTACGAACATGAAACCCTTGGCCACGAGTTCCAAGCAGGTGGACTTCGACAGGAGCATAGTGTCAACATGAAATGATGCCCCATGAGTAGTAACCCTAGGAACTGACCAAACAACATCCACCAAAAATAGGGAAGAACGCAGGGTACTGACCCTGGAAAATTACACAACCTCCCCTAGGTAGGGTACACCACAGAGTAATCACTTTTGAAAACAAAAGTTATGGTAATCACCTTAGAAAACAAAAATTGGCCCCACAACCTCCCCCAATGAAGGGTACACCATAGGGTAAAACAACACCCCAGGAAGCAAAAATCGGGCATTGACTGGCCCAACAACCTCCCCAATGAAGGATACACCATAGGGTAAAACCACACCCTAGGAAACAAAAATTGGGCATTGACTGGCCCAACAACCTCCCCAATGAAGGGTACACCGTAGGGTAACACAACACCCTAGGAAATCAAAAATTGGGCATTGACTGGCCCAACAACCTCCCCAATGAGGGTATACCATAGAGTATACAGCACCCTAAAGACTAAATTGGAGCATTTGACTAGCCCCACAACCTACCAAAACAGGTACACTCTACACTAACAAAAAAACTTGACTTGAGCACTCACCGCTCGCACAACCTCCCCATACATGGGTACACCGCAGGGTATCCGTCCACCTAGGGAACAGAATTAAGTCACTGACTGTCCCCTCAACCACCACATTATAAGGTACACTAGACCCCAAACCAGCGCATAAATGGGTACACGCAGGACCACCCACTAAGCCTCCTCTTGACAAGGTAAACCACCCCGATAGCCTCCCAAATAAAGAGTACACAGTGCAGTAGGAAACTGGATGAGAATTGCCTTACACCTGTTAAGAGTCTTAGGAACAAAACACGTTCATAAACGCACACACCCAAAACAGGACAAGCATAATAATGGCAAGCAATATAATGAAATGAAAGTCTCAAGCTCCGGTGAGCGGCCTCTCACCCGAGGTCTCCACACCAGGCTTCCCGCAGCTACCAACACCACAATGCGGAGTAGTAGAGGTGCAACACCTGAGTCCCTTCAGTGAACTTTCACTGAACGCCACCGTTCAAATTACGTGCCACCGTGTTCGAATGTCCATGCTGGGCCACACACCTGCTTGTGAACCGAAAGTTCCAAAGTTCCATTTCCACTTCAGCAATTGCGACAACATTCTCCCCTTTTCTTGCCGCACCGGCCGTTGACCGCTGGAGAGAACTGTGTGACTCGCCATGAAAGAAAAACTTTTTTTTTCTTTTTCTCACAACTTAATTGGCAACGCGGTTGGCAGAAAATGTACACCGCCATGAAGAATGCCAAAGACGAGGGAAACTCCAAACGCAAAATGGCTGCACGCTTCTTGACGCCGCGTCGGGTGGCTCACGGCGCGCTACTGCAAGTGGGCGTCACTGGGCAGCTGAGAGACATGAAGGGAGAAGGACGTCATCCAGTGACGAAGAGAGGAAGACATCACCAACAATTCACCCTGCCTCCGCGCGACGCTAGGAGAACGGTGAGGTGCGCGTGCTAAACTTTGAAAATAAACGATGCGCTGCCGTTCGTCAAGGGTCCACTTTAGGGAATAAAGCAGCAAAAATAAAACGCGCGCACTCACCAGAAAACACAGTCTCGCCCAGGATGCCGCTCCTCATGCCACAAATCGCTCGGCCAGTTTCTCTGGCAAAGTTCCTCAAGGCTGTTTGATGTTGTCACAGTCTCACCGAAGCACCACCCTAAATACACGTATATAAGGTGCTCGCTGTGAAGAGAGTCACAAGGGTTTTTTTGAAATACACCGCTGTTCTCAGCCAATGAAGCTGTTGAAATAACAATCAGACTTCGACGAAGACGCTGCCAAATACATTGCCAGACGCTGCTGGAAACAAATTCCAGCACCAGGTAGATCAGCGATACACTGAGGATGTAGACAAAACTTGCTGTCAAGCCACGACACTTCCAGGCGGGTTGGGGGCTCAAACAAAGCAGGGGAACGCCACAGGGTTCACGCACCTGTGGCCTATGAGAGGTTTGTTGCTGGAGAGACTGTTAACTGTAGAAGTCTTCCAGAGGACAGCAGGCTTCTCAGAGGTGTGAAGACAAACGCCCAGGGTGCAGGCTGTCTGGATGGTACAGGACACTGGTGGGGCTGACCAGGGCGCGCCTTGAGAATGTCTTTAATGTCTTTGTGTTCCTTGTCCTTCGGTTCCTTAGTCGCTTAGTTGTCCTTACTGCTTACTCCACGCGTAGTTTCTTCAAGATCGTCGCCAAAATGTTGTAAAGGATGATACAGAGTCCAGCTGTATAAATAGAGTAATCCTTTATTGTAGCTTGGTTCCAGGATAGGTGAGTAGGATAAGATAGAAGGTATAGATGCAGCCCCACCAGGAGCAGGCTCCTAGCCGCTCAGCCTGGGTTAACCAACTGACACTCTAAACACAGAAAGGCACTCAGGCATTCTATGATGTCATGGTGCATTCCAACAGAGCAGTACAGTGGGGAATGGTAGAGAAGTAGTTTACCACGTTACACCACACTCCTTCCACATTGCTTTCAGATATCCTGACATGAAGTTTGTACCTCTGTCAGATATGACCTCCTTTGGGAAACCCACTCTGGAGAAAACTCCAATGAGGGCTCTTGCCACCACAGGGGCTGTGGTGGTCCTCAGAGGAATTGCCTCTGGGTACCTGGTGGCATGATCCACTACCACCAGGATAAATCTGTGCCCAGATGCAGTTTGAGGATCAAGGGGACCAACAATGTCAATCCCTACCCTTTCAAAGGGTACCCCCACCACAGGTAGTGGTATCAGGGGGCCTTTGTTGTGCCACCTGCCTTACCACTGGCTTGGCATGTGACACAGGAGCGACAAAACTCCTTTGTGTCCTCTGACATATGTGGCCAATGAAAATGTGGAACAAGCCTGTCCCAGGTCTTGTTTTGGCCCAAGTGACCTGCTAACGGGATATCATGTGCTAAGGTCAAGAGGAACCTCCTAAACTTCTGAGGTATTACCAACCTCCTGGTGGCTCCAGGGGCTGGGTCTCTACTCTCAGAATATAGGAGTCCCTCATCCCAATAAACTTTATGGGACCCACTAGCACTCCCAGCAGCCTCAGCAGCAGCCTGCTGTCTGAGGGGTTCAAGAGAGGGGCAGCACTGTTGCTCCTTACTCAGATCTTCCCTAGAAGGGCCCCCTGCCCCCAAGAACTTAACCTGATCAGGCTCAAGTCCCTCTGGGGCAGTTCCTTCTTCAGGATCTGCTTCACCTCCCTCTGGAGGGGAATCTGTGATCTGAGACAGAGGGGAAGGCACTGCCTTTACCCTACTGCTCCTCCTCTTGGGAAGCATCTGGTCCATTGTTCCAGGATCCAGAGCTGGTTCAGTGTTATGCTTTCTTGCTTGTGACCTGGTCACAGCAAATACCTCTGCAGGGATGCCCAACATCTCAGCATGAGTCCATAACTCTACTTCAGACCAGGCTGAAGTCTCTAGATCATTGCCCAACAGACATTCTACAGGGAGGTCTGCACTGACTACAACCTTCTTGAGGCCAGTTACCCCTCCCCAGGAGAAATTCACAACTGCCAGACTATGGTTGGTCCTGACATTGCTTGCATTGGTCACCTGGTACATTTCGCCCAGGATGATCTGGTCAGGGTCCACAAGATCCTCTGCCACCATGGTGACACTAGCACCTGTGTCCCTAAATGCCAAAGCCTGTTTGCCATTTATTACAGGCTGCTGTTTGTATTTGCCCAGATTACTGGGGCTTACTAGGAAGGACATGTCAATGTCTCCATCACAAATCAGCATTGCCTGAGTGGGTACTCTGACTAGGTCAGAGTCCACTTCAGAACCCAGGGTCAACCCTATTAAACCCTTAGTCTGAGTACCACCTCCACCAGTAGCTGGACTAGGGGAGCAGTTGCCTTAGGGGCAGGAGTGGTGGTGGTCTGGTCTTTGGACTTGGTACAATCAGAAGTCCAGTGCCCTTTCTGTTTACAGAATTTGCACCATGACTTCTTTTGACCTTTTCCCTTGTTAGACTGTGACTCCCCACCAGATGCAGATTTTTGGGGCCCTTGTGAAGACTTCTGGTCTTTTGCCTTATCCCCACCTTTCTCAGAGCTCTTAGAATCCTGCTTCTTTGTGTCACCCCCTTGGATCTGGGTTTTCTGCCTCACTCTGGTTCTGACCCATTTGTCTGCCTTCTTTCCCAATTCTTGGGGAGAGGTCAGATCAGAGTCCACCAGGTACTGATGCAACAACTGGTTCTGGCAAATATTAAGGATCTGTTCTCTCATTATCAGATTATACAATCCCTTGAAATCAGTAACCCTACTGCCAACCAGCCAACCCTCCAGAGCCTTGGTTGCACAATCAACAAAGTCAGTCCAGTCCTGAGTCTGTGCCTTCTGGGTGTCTCTGAACTTCAACCTGTACTGCTCAGTGGTTAAGCCAAACCCATCTATCAGTGCACTCTTCAGGACTTCATAATCATCAGCATCCTCTTCTTTAACAGTGAGGAGCTTGTCTCTACCTTTATCTGAAAAGGAGAGCCACAAGATTGCTGCCCACTGCTTTTGGGGGACCTGCTGTACTCTACAGGCCCTTTCCATAGCAGTTATCCACTTGTGGATATCATCCCCACTCTGGTAGGGAGGAACAACCTTGCTCAGGTTCCTATGGTCTGGAATATATTCTCTGCCTCTAGGGACACTGTTGCTGCCACCAGGGGGTTCTAACCCCTCCCTTCTAGAAGCTCTCTGGATCTCCAGGGCTTCCCTATCCAGTGCCAACTGCTTGGTTCTGAGGGCAATTCTTGCTTCCTCATACTGGAGTAGTTTGCACCTTCTTTCAGAGGAGGTCTCTCTTATGGGAATGTATGAGTTCCTCTGCTGGACAAATTCTCTGCCAGAGTGATAAGAGTGTTCAGATTCCCTGGAAGGGGACCTGTGCCTCTCCTCCTCTCTGTCAGTTCTCTTAGGGAGAATTCCTCTGTCCTTTTCAGGCCCCTTGGAGCCTTGCCCTTCAATCACAGAGTCCTGGTCATTTGTATTTTCATCATCTGACCCAGATACTATAATTGACCCACCCACTGATTCAGACCCCTTAGCTCCTAGAGCTAATCTAAGATCATCTGTTGTTAGCAGATCTATCAGGTGCAGGGTGGAGGGACTCTGTCCTAGCTTCAGGTGTCTTTCAACATACATGGCTCTCAAGTCAGAGAAAGTCATGTCCTTATACTGAGGCTGGGTGGACCCACTGGCTCCACCTTTTAAGGACATTCTAGTGTTGTGCAGTGTTGTACTACCTACACTAGTTTGTGGCCTACTGATCCTAGCTTGAGCTGTGGAAAGGGTGTGCTATCCCTTGGTACACAGCTCTAAGTTCAGTAGAACTTATTGATACTAAGCTTGACTTTATATGTACCTTAAGTACCTATAGTGGTTTTCAGTTAGTAATTCAAATAGAGATTTTCTGGTAAAACAATAGCAAGCTGGAATCCCACACGCTGCCCACCAATGTGAGAAGTTGGCCTGGTATATGCTGTTCACTAATTAAAGTGGACACCTTGCACCAGTACAATTCGACTCTTATGGTAGATAGGTTTAAGACAACCTTTATAGAAAGCTATCCTAGTGGTAGCTGTGGAGAGCAGCCTTCAGGCTAAGTCTTGAAGGAATGTAAAGCAGCTTGTTTTACCACACAATCTCTTGAATCACCAAATGAAAAGACACCACACAGGTATATATATCAAATATATATGTATTTATTAATAAAGAACTCTCTACTAATCTCTTTATGAGATTAGAAGTCAGGAACATATGCACAAATCAACGTTTCACAATAAATTAAGCACAATATGGCTGGGGGCCCTAGGGGCGTACCAGACCATATACTAAGAAAGAGACTTAGAAACAACGACTTGCAGGGAGACAAGGCCTAGGGCCTTCAGAAGTGCTGGGGCCTCACGAAACCACCCAAGGCAGGTAAGTAAAGGACCCACGGGGGACGTGTGCAGTGTGGATACACAGGCGCGGATCGCCGTTGACTTCAATGGGGCAAGTCGCGGTTGGAAATAAAGAGTTTTAGGATACTTCGGGTGGACCTACAAGCAAGTCACTTACAGGGTAAGTAGTTCTAGGGCCCACACCCACAGGAGCACCGTAGTGCTGGAGTTACCTCACCCAGGGAAGCCGGGTGCATAGGTGTCCTTTGGTGTCGGGTCGCGGCGTCGTTTTCAATGGCGAACAAAGAAGACTTGCTGCTTGTGATGTCCAAAGAAGTGTCCGGTGGAATCCAAGCCTGGATTCGGAAGAAGGATGACCTGAAAGCAGAGGGGACAGTGTTCAAAGTCACTTGGCAGTGACTCGGGGCAAGGAAGATGGATGCCCACCGTCGTCGCAGGATTCAGGTCGATCACAGTTGCCTTGACTCTTCAGCCACGAGGTCCAGGAGGCGTCGACGATGACCAGGAGCTGGATTCGGCGTGTCCCACGATGTCTGCAGCTTACTGTGGTGTCAGCAACTCGATTGGAGCCACCAAGCCTTGGTAACAGCAAGTCTTGTGGAAAGTGCAAAAAAGCAATGGCGCAGACCAGCAAGGTCTGAGGGACTCACCCAGCAAGGGTAAGTCAGGGCAGGCCTGGAGCAACCAGGGGAGCCCTTTGGTTTCTTGGAAAAGTCTTCTGTGGACCCACGAGCTGGCTGGCAAGGGATCGCAAAGACGCCTCAGGAGGATTCGCTCAACAGGGGCCCACGGTCACTCGAGACGGTGTAGGCCTCTGATCTTCGGAGGGATTCCTGCTGGAGGCTGGGACCACATGTGATCCAAAGCACAGGTTCTTAGAATGTTGTGGAGGGGTTGCACTCAACAATAGTGCACGGTACCCAGGGGTCGCGGTTCCTCGTCACTCGTGGGGTCCACTTGCCTCAGCTTCACTGGGGACTCACGATGGCCTTGGAGAAGTCAGGAAATCTACTTCTTGGGCTGCAGGGACTTCGGACTCTGGTGGGAGCGGCGTAGTTTGCAACCGTCGTTGTAGTTTTTGGTGCCTGCCAAGCAGGGGAGTCACTCCTTGACTCCAAGGGAGATTCTTCAGTCTTCCAAAGGTAGTGGAACGTCGAAGGGCCAGGATTTTTCTTCAGAGCGTCGTCCAGGGATATCTAACCTTCAGGTTCAAGGGTTCCCTATCTTATACTGTAAAGAAGGGAGTGACTAGCTCTATGACCCCACCTATGGGAGGGTCAGGGGAGTGGGTGGCTACACCCACTTCCCTTTGTCCAGTTTCGTGCCAGAGCAGGGGCAGGTAGCCCCTGAGCCGGTTTGAACTGGCATATGCACAGAGGAGCCTTCTGCTCCCCCAGTGCAGGACTTCAAAGCACTCTAAGAGTGCACCCACCCAGCCCCAATACACTAAACCGTGTCTGGGAGGTGGTTACAACTCCCTGTGACAGGATACCTTTTGTTGGGCTTCCTCCACTGCGAGTTTCGGTCATCAGCAGGAGGGCAGCCCCGTGTCTGTGGCTGGTGGCATCCATTTTGTGATGCCAGGGCTCTTTAGGATTCTACCGTGTTTCCACAGTGGGTACATGTCTATCCCTCTAGAAGGGTGGAATGCTACCCCCGCCGCCAGAATTGGCGGGGGGGTAGTATTCCAAGATGTTTGACACCAAACACGACATGTTTTGATGCAGCCATTCCAAAGTTAGCATTTTACAGCGAGGATATAATGCACTTAAGAGTATATGGTTTAACCGCATCCACAAACAGCGCCAGAGAATGGACTCTGAGAGCTGCAGAGGGGCCCTGCTCAGGCAGAGGCATCCCCTCACATTAGAAACCAAGCACCCTGCCCTCAGGATTGATAGGGCCTGCCTTAGGGGTGACTGATAGGTTTGAATGTGTGTGTTAGAGAGATATAGGGAACCTATATCTCAGTGAGGAGTGCTAGCACCACCTCACCCAGGCTGCAGTAGCAGGCCTGTGGTGTCAGATTTAGTCTGCTTCCCAGGGGTGGCATAATACATGCTTCAGCCCCTGGTAGGCCTGTGAAGTACCTATGCCCTTGGCACCTAGGGTACCATATACTAGGGACTCATAAGGCACCACAGTATCCAATCACTAGTGCACCTAGAGTGCACTCCAAATCGTTTAGAGAGAACAGAGAGGCTGGGGCCCTGATTGGCAGGGATCCAGCCTGATTATAGCCAGAAACCAGTGTAACATCAGAAAAAAAGTGGGGGCAACATAAGAGGCAGATCCTACTCTCCTACAGCCGCCCATTAGCCATGAACCCTACGATTTCCTGCATTGCTTTATTCCTCACCGACAGCACACACCCATTCCTCATGTGAAATCCTCCCCTCCGTGATCACGTTCACCTGAGCCTCCATCACCTCATGTTTTGTTCAACACACTCTTCCTCTTTGGATGGTAACCTGGACGGACGATCGACAAAAACATTTTTTTTCCACGGACGTACTCCATCCTGAAATTATATTCCAACATTCTCATGACCCACCGACCTATCCTGGCAGAAATCCTATCCGCCCTCTTGCTGGAGAAAACATTCTCCAAATGTCGATGGTCCTTACAAAGCATGAACTCAGAACCCCACACTTACTTCCAAAATATAGTCGAACCCCCCACCAACAGGCCAATGCTTCCTTCTCAATGGTTGAATAGTTTTTCCCTGCCTCTCTCAAAGGCCCGGAAACAAAAGCAATGGTGACCTCCCTTCCTTCATGAACGATCAATAACACAGACCCCAAGCCCACACGACTCGCATCGCTATTGATGATAGTAGCATCATTAGTGTCAGATTTTTTCAACGCAGGAACAGATCCTATTTTTATTTTCAGCTCATAGATCTTCCTTCAGCAATCGCCACACCATACAAACTTCTCATTCTTCAACATGAGCTTCCCCATATGCTTAGTTTTATCAGCAAGCATTGGGGTGAACCAGGAGTAATATTCAGCTAGTCCTAGAAATGACCTCAACTGATCTTTATTCACCGGTGAGGAGCCTTCCCTATTGCATTCACCAACTTCATTTTTAGAGAAATTCCCTTGTCATCAGTACAGTGCCCCAAGTATTACACGCCATTCACTCGTATCTTACATTTCTCCTTCTTGATGGTCAACCCACTGCTCTGAAATGTACCCAAAACCACCCTCAGATTTGATCGTGCTCCTCCCTGTCCTTCACAAACACAAGGATGTCATCTTGGAAATAGGTCCCATGAGAAATGCCCATAAGCAAATGGTGCATTGCAATCTGAAACACAGCAGAGGTAAAAGCCAGTCCAAATGGCATCTGCTTGAATCTATAATCACCCTCCAGCATAACAAAAGAAGTCAAAGGCCCCAATCCTACTGAAGCATTATCTGATGCCTTTACCTCCTCATTGATCCACTCATCACACAACCTTTTTAGTTCCTGTCGCAAAGGTTTTCTCATAACCAGTAGAACACTCCGGGGCTTATGCACCTTCGCCACAGCCCCCTGCTTTAAAATAATGTTGTGCACGAACCCCTTCAGTATGCCTAACTTTCCAGAGAGCGCTGACGCAAATTCCTCTCCATGAGACAAAGATACCTCCTCAATTGTAACCATCCATGACTGCGCCCTCAAAGCCTGATCCAGATGATTTGGGTCTAGTTGCATCATTATATGTTCTTCCCCAATAAGAGTGTATCTAGACCCTGAGTCAGTCATGACATTCATTTTCTCACCATCTATCTTAATCCTACAAAATGGGTTATCTTCACCCCCAACACTCCCAATCAGTTGTATCTGCAAAATGACATCCCGAATCTCTTCCGACTCAACCCAACACTCCCCCATGTTGATTCCATCTCTGATCTTTTTGGAATCACCCACAATCCCACAGTATACTCTTGCGAAATGTCCCTTGAGCTTGCACTTCCTGCACACCTGGCCAATTGCGGGGCATTTCTCATCCGTCGCCAAATGTCACTTCAGCCAAAACTTGAAACATGTTTTATCACCAAATCTAGACACTTCAGAACTATCCTTCATTGTAGGCCTACCTAATTTCTTTAAACAGCATCTATCCTTTTCTTTGAGCCCAGCTCCTTTAATCCTTTGTCACTGTACGCAGCCCTCTTCATAATATCAATGGTCATTTGTAATTTCAAACTCTCCCCATTTAGCATCTTTTCTTCAATCTTTTTGTCATTTGCTTTTAATACCAATTGATCTAACAACATTTTATCCAGGAAAGAAAAATGAATCTCTCCATCACCTCATTTTTCTGTTTTCCAAAATTCAATGTTAACTACATTAATGGCAACTCATGTTCGTCTTCACCCTCCCCTTCTTCTTCGTCTGTATCCTTTAAAGGTGGTAGATATTTTAATATGTGCCTTCCTTCAGCCCGAGGCAATATTTGAGCATGGCTAACTTCCTATAAGCTGTAAAAATGTCTCCTCCAATGACTTGTACGTAGGCCTCAAATCCATCTTTCCAATCCTCCCAAGGTACATGTGGCTCCCCTGGCATTTAAGAAAACACCATAGCGGCCAAAAATCCGTCCATTTTTTGTCTTTAACATTGGCCTTTTTTATATCTCCCTGTAGGAAAGTAGGATCTGCTTTCATGGTTACCCCCAATTTATGCTGGTGTTATTCCGATTTCTGACTAGTCTTGTTGAATCAGGGCCCCAGTCACTGTACTCTCTCCCTAAATTTGACTATGGTTAGTGCTTTGGTACCTTCCCAATTGGCTACTGGTGTACCCATGTAAGTCCCTAGTATATGGTACTAAAATACCTAGGGCATAGTTACACCAGTGGTCTCCCATGGGCTACAGCATGTATTATACCACTCATGAGAGACCACTGAAACTGTGACTGTAGGCCGCTCTTGCAGCCTGTGTAAACTGGTTCTAGCACTAATCACAACAGATATACGTTTTCTTATATCTGAGGTCACTGCACTTGAAACCTATAAGTCACCCCTAAGGTAGGCCTTTTAATCCTGAAGTCAGGGTGCTAGGTTATAAGTGTGAGGGTGCCCTGCATGAGCAGGACACGACCTACAAACCCCGGAGTCAATTCTCCAGGCTTTGTAAGTGTGGCCAGCCATTTTATACATACAGTGGACATCGAGTCAATTACGAGATGTCTAACTATATATTGGCTGCTACGAAACCGGTCATGTTTGGTATCAAACATGTTGGAATCCTACCCCAACACAGATTCCATTGTTGAATGTAGGGTCCCATGTACTGGGGGGCATCCATAGGGAGCCCCCCTGTATTCCCGGTACCAACCTTTCAGGGTCTAACAGCAAGCTAGTGCTGCTGCCGACCACAGACACAATTCTGCCCTCTTGCTCCTGAGCCAGTCTCGAGCAGGGGAAGGTAGAACAATAGGTTTCCTGTCACAGGGATGTGCAACCACCTCCCAGACTGGACTTAGTGTATTGGGCTGGGGTGCGGGCCGTTGGTGCCCTCCTTGCATACTCCAGTTGCTCGGGCTTTTTGAGGTGACCCTGGTGCGATTTGTGAAATACTGATTTCCAGCTTTGTGGCCCCTCTTGACTGTAGCAACATTTAGCAGTGTGGTGATCTGTGGACACAACCACGATTATTGTTACTGGGACCACGCTTTGGGTCAGGATGGGTAAGGCCAGAGCAAAACTAACAGGAGCACCACCAGACCAGGAAGATGATCCCCGGAGCAGAAACAAGGGAAATCGGGGTCGTCAGTCCCGGTAGACCCAGTGCATCAGCAGCTAACCAAAATATTAGATGCTATTGCCGACACTAAAGCCACTCTGCATCAAGATATTATCACTGTGTCAGAGGGGCTGGGGCTCCTCAGAGCAGAGCACCAAAAGCTACCAGAGAGGGTGAAAGTAGCAGAGTCCTAAATTGCTGATCTCCACCCTGCACAACAAGCACTGTCGCTCCAAGTTGCAGAGCTCTCTGATAGGGTCCGCACGCTAGAACATAGGGCTGAAGATGCAGAAGGATGCAATAGAAGGAACAACATTAGGTTGGTGGGCCACCCTGAGGGGGTGATGGGCAGGGACATGATCCTCTTCCTTGAGCCCTGGCTTCGCACAGTGATCGCACCAGAGGGCTCGTCGACATTCTACACTCTTGAGAGGGCTCACCATGTCCCGGCTCGACCCCTGGCGCTGGGACGGCCCCGGGTCTGGTTGTAGCAAAGCTTCTACATTACAAAGACAGAGACGTACTACTGCAAAGAGCAAGGACTAAAGGCCCATATGTAGTGGACAACAGCAAGGTCTCGATATTCACCCATTATACAATTGAAATCCACCGGAGATGAACCTCGTTTTTTTAAGTTAAGAAAGCCCTACGGGAGGAAGATCTACAATACTCTTTGATCTTCACTGCCTGCCTCCGCATAGTGTTGGAGAGGAAGACACATTTCTGTGATGATCTCAAGACAGCATGGGAATGGCTCAAGGCCTACAGGTCTGGGGGGGTCACCCCCAACGGCGGAGCCTGCCGTCGTACTTCTGGCTCCTGGACTCAGGAGGAGATCCAGGAAGAGGTCCAAATGGGGCCTGCCGAAAAAACCAAGCTCATCCCAAACTTAGAAGGAAAGGGCTGCAGCCCTTCAGGTGATGACTGAGATCATGAAAGACAGGGAAACTATCTTGGAGGCTGGCTCCAATTCGGTGAAGGGGACTTAGGTGTCGGACTCGGACTCCTTCTGTGCGGATAGTGTCTCCCTACTGACAGCTATTCAAGGGACTGCAGATGATCTTCTTTGAAATACAGATCAAACATGAATGGTGCCTGTCCCCCTCGTGACAGGCTGCGTCCTGTTGAGCTGCTATATGGTCTGGCTGAGCCTTATCGATGTATGGGCCAGCGTAGACTGAGCGGGAGATTGCTCCTTTAGAGCCTGGTCTTTCCCCTCTAGAAGGACCACTCCTTTGGTTGGTCCGGGTCCTCTACCGAGACTGATGGTTTATCAACAGTGTGGGTGGCTGGCCATTGCCAGGCTGCTCTGGGATTGGGGAGTTCATGATTGTGGGTGTTTTCTTTATGGTTAGGTATGCTCTGATTGCAGGGGTGGTAACGGATCTCCTATCTGGGGGCGGGGTAGGTAGGGGTACGGAGGAGGGCATAATATGTGTCGCGTCCCCGGACCCACAAATACACAGGACACCGGAAAGGGATTCAGTTACTTTATTCTTGTCGTCACGAGCTGGTTGTGCACACCTCCGCCTCTGGTCCCCTTCCCCTTTCTAGTGTCCTCCCACACCCCTGACCGGATGTGGTGTCCGGTTCCCTCCCTGACCCCTCTGTCCATGGCAGGGTCCTAGTGCCCTTCCCCAGGTCACTACATCTCCCCCTTTGGTCACAAAGAAATGACGAGCACGTCAAACCCATAGATTGGTAGATGGTCATAGATGCAAGCCTGTCAGCTGACGTGCCGGTGTGCTTTCGCCCGTTACATTTCCTCTATTAGTCTTTTGGGCTTCCTGCATGCTCTTCTTGAGCCGGTCTCCATTTGTTGCTCTTCCGCTGGTCCTTGCTCCTGTCCGTTGCTCTCCGACCCTTTTTGTTCTGCTGTTTCCTCACCTTGGTCCTCTTCATGTTTCTCTTTCAGTCCTTTGAAGTGTGAGATATTCCGTGTGATCCTCTGGTGTTCTGACTCCGCCGTGATCATTGGGCCCTTCACTTTCGTTACTGTCAGCGGGTCTTTGGAGAACATGCTGTCAGATTTCCTCTGCTGTCGTTGACGCACTATCACTGTGTCCCCTTCCTTCAGGTTTGACGTGATGGCGTGTCGCCTGGCAGCTGCGTAGTCTTTCATCTTCCCTTTCGCCTCTCTGTCCTTAGCTGCAATGCTGCTGTTTTCTGGTGCCATGATTGCTTCTACTTGCGGTAGTCTCGTCCTGCATGTCCTTCTCAGTACTAGCTCCGCCGGGCATCTTCCTGTGGTGCTATGGGGCGTGTTTCTGTAGTCATGTAGCATCTGGACACAGAGCTTGGCCGAGCGATATCTGCGCCAGCTTCGCTCTTGAACTACCTTTTGATGCTCCCCATGAACCTCTCCACCATTCCATTCGCCTGCGGCCACAGCGGAGTTATCTTCCTGTGGTTTACTCCTAGGTAGACCATGAATCTGCGGAACTCTTCTCCTGAGAACGGAGGACCATTGTCTGTTTTCAGTGTTTCTGGTGAGCCCCAGGCTGCAAAGATGTCAACCAATATTGGTAGTGTTGCTGTTGCTGATGTTGATGACACCTGTCGCACTATAGGAAATCGCGAGTACTCATCCATGACTACCAACAGATAATGGCCTGTGTCCAGCGGCCCAAAGAAATCAGCTGCTAGTGTTGTCCACACCGCTCTTGGCAGTTCGGACATCTGTAGTGGTTCATGCTTGGCTGGTGAGCCCGTCACCTGACAGAGGTGACATGTCATGATGGTGTTTTCCACCATGCGGTCCAGGCCAGGGAACCATACTTTCTCTCTTAGCAGTTTCTTCATTGCTACCATGCCTCTGTGTGATTCATGAGCCAGATTGACCAGTTGCCGCCTGAGTGAATTCGGGATCACTATTCTTGTCCCTCGCATCATTATTCCTGTGCCTGTCTCAGACAGCTCTTCATGTATCTTCTTTAGAGCCAATACTTCTTCCTTGCATACTCCTTCTCCCCATGTGCAGTTATTGTTGACGTGCCTCCATCTCTGCCTTCTCATTGTCTCCATGGCCAGTTGCAGCGTTGCATCGTCCTTAGTCTCCTTTGCTAGCTCCGCTAGTGTTATAGGTGCCGGGGTGTTTTGCTTTAGTATGAAATGTAGGTACTCTTCTGCCATTGATGTCATCGCTCAGTGCCTGCGGCAGCGGGTGTCTCGACATGTAGTCTGCCGGGTTGTGTTCCTTCCCTGGCTTGTGTACAATCGTGAAGTCGTAGTCCATCAGCCTTATGCCCCAGCGCTCAATCCTGGGTGGCATTTTGGCGGCCGGGCTGCCATAGATCGTTACCAGTGCCTGGTGGTCAGTTATGATGGTGAATGACTTCCCGTAGATGAACATGTGGTAGTGTTCACACGCCCAGACCACTGCTAGGCTTTCCTTTTCTGGTTGCGAGTATGCCTTCTCAATGTCTGTTAAGCTTTTGCTGGCATACGCGATGATTTTTCTTGGTGAGTCTCTCCCTGGCAGGTGTTGCGCTAGTATTGCCCCTAGTCCTACCGGGCTGGCATCTACAGTCAGTTCAGTGCACAGGTGCGGGTCACAGTAAGCGCAGATGTTCCACAGTCATCACCGCTTTTCTGATGTCCTCGAATGCCTTGTCGCATTCCTGGGACCAGACGAACTTCTGCCCTTGTCTGGTCAGTTCTCTTAGCGGTGTGCTCACCGTGGCAAAATCCTGTATATATCGAGCACAGTAGCTGGCAAGTCCTAGAAACGATCTCACTTCTGCAACATCCGTTGGAGGATTTGCGTTCTTCAGCGTTTCTACTTTGCTGGGGTCTGGCCTCATCCCGTGCTTGGAGAAGATGTGTCCGAAGAACACCAATTCCCCTCTCCCCAGCTCGCATTTGTCTCCATTGATCGTCAGGCCCGCTTGCTCCAGCTGTGAACACACTTGACGCAGAGCGGTGTCATGTTCTTTGTCTGTTTTGCCAAATACCAAAATGTCATCACTATAGTTGAGGCTGTTCTGTACCGGCCTTATCACCTGTCTTATTGTCTCCTGGAATATCTCCGCTGCCGATGATATTCCGAAGCTCAGTCGCTTGTATCTGAACAGACCCAGGTGTGTGGAGAATGTCGTGATGTACCGGGACTGGTGTGGCGCTTTCACAGTGGCGCTTTAGTGTCCTCCCCACACCCCTGACCGGATGTGGTGTCCGGTTCCCTCCTGACCCCTCTGTCCATGGCAGGGTCCTAGTGCCCTTCCCCAGGTCACTACATCATGTAAGTAAATTTTTAACCATGGCAACTGGACAACACACATTGAAGTTTCGACGTGGAATATAAGGGGGATGGGCTTAGCGGTTAAGAGACATAGGGGCAGATGTACGACCATTTTTTGCAGTTGCAAGCATGAATTTGGCCCGTTTGTGACCACAAAAAAGCTCAGTCCCATGTACAAACCATATTTTGTGAGTCGCTAGCCTATTAGTGAATCGCAAAATATGGTTTGCGACTCGCTAGTAGGAAGGGGCATGACAAGGGCGTCCCTTCCTACTAGCGAGTGCAAATGGCATGTACCATTGTTTTACGACCGCATTTGCGGTTGCAAAACACTCGCAGTTTACCACCCTTTTCAAAACTGTGGTAAACCATTCACAAACGCCCCTTTGCAAATGGGTGCACAAAGGGGCCCAGGGGCCACTGCCTGCACTTAAAAAATAAAACTGAAAAGTAGAATTTTTCTTTTTTAGATGCATTCCGTTTCCCTTTAAGGAAAACGGGATGCATTTTAAAAAAACGTGCTTTATTGCAAAAGCAGTCACAGACATGGTGGTCGCAAATTGTGCTTGCCTCATGAATATTGATGAGGCATGCAATTTGCGGCCCCATTGGGAATCGCAAACAGTGTCGCAAAATACATGCTTTGTACATCTGGCCCATAATGTGCATTGATACATGGAATGGCGGGGTGTGCAGGAAACCCGGCTACAAGAGACACATCTCCTGCGAGGGGAGGTGGAGAAACTATGCAAAAGATTGAGGGGGCAGATATTTGCGACCTCTTTTTTAGCATATGCTCGGGGTGTGTTAATCTGGATATGGGCGGGAGTCCCCTTCGAACCAGTGCATACCCTGATAGATAAGGAGGGTAGATATGTGCTGCTAACTGGGAGATTGTCAGGCCGGGATAATACAATTGGTAGTGTGTATGCCCCGAACCAAGACCAGGTGACTTTCCTCCATGATCTCTCAGCCCATATGCCTGACCTGACAACGGTGACCATGATACTTGGGGGTGATTTCAATTGTGTGGCAGATATCTCCTTGGACCGTTCTCACCCCCCACTGCCTGGGGCCCGGGCCCACCGCACAACAGTGGGATTTTGGGACTGGATGAAACACTGGGGGCTGGAGGACATTTGGAGGACACAACACACGGAGGGTAGGGACTATTCCTTTTACTCACCCATACACCACTTACATACGAGATTGGATGCCTTCTTATGTTCCCCTAGCTTTAGCGGTACTGTCACACACACTGAGTATCTGGGACGTACACTTTTGGACCATAGCCCGTTACTGATGACCCAACAACCCTTGGGGAGGCACCCTCTGATTCCCTTATGGAGACTCAATCCCTTATTGCTGGAAGACGTCTGTTTCAGGGAGACCCTGGGCACTTTTATTGATACCTATTTTTCTAACAATGTGCAAACAGCGTCCAAGGCACTGGTGGAGTGGGAGGCGTTTAAAGTGGTGGTATGGGGACACTGCCTGGGACAGTCGATAGGGGTGCAAGGAAAGCTACACAGGGAGTTGGAGGACTTGGAGGGCAGACTTCACAGGCTGGATAACGCGTAGGGACTGGAAGCCTCTGCATTGGTAAAACTGCGGGAAACACAGGCCATTTATAATGAAGCGCTTGAGCAGTTAAAATGCCATGACTATAAGAGATACCTCACCATGGTGCAGGAAAAGGAAGGAAGGCCCGACCGCCTGTTGGCATGTCTGATTTGACCAGAGATCCGAGGGTCACCGAGCACCCATGTCCGGTCTGGGACTGGCGCGTTTGTTTATGATCCAGAAGCGATCAATGCTTTATTCCGTGTATATTATGAAGCTCCAGAGACTTTGTGACTCCACTACAGCTGCGGGTGCTGGATAGACAGGCCCAGGAGATGCTGTGAAGTCCAGTGACGTTACAGGAGATTCTCGAGGCCATTACCAACATGGCCACGGGTAAAATGCCGGGACCGGACGGTCTTTCTGCAGAATTCTATTCAGTGTATGCTTCAAGACTGGCACACTGACTAGTGACTCTATATGCAGAGTCTTTGAGACTTGGGCGGCTCCCTGAGTCCACGCAGGTCGCACTTGTGATTTCGCTTCCCCACACAACGCTCACAGCACCCGGCAGGGTTGCCCTCTCTATCGCCCCTTTATTTACCCTAGCGATCGAGCCACTGGCCTCACTGTTCCAAAAAGGGGGTGAGGGGATGGGTCTGATGGTGGACGGACGTGACCATGTAATTTTCCTATATGAAGATGACCTCCTAATCTATTTGAAGGACGCCGTGATGGGCTCTGACAAGGCGCTGGGCCTTCTGGGATGGCTTGAACTTCTGTTGGGTTTAAGGGTTAAAAGACACAAGACTTACCTGTTCCCTGTGGCTGGTGCCTTGTCCCGACCACAGGATCTCGCTGTGGATCTTAATTGGGCACACCTCACCTTCAAGTATTTGGGTATCCATATCTTTCACTCTCTAGAAGATGTGAGAGAGGGTAATCTGGACAGGGCTCTTCGGTCCCTTAGGTACTGTGTTCCCTTCTGGTGCTCTTTGCGGCTACCTAATATGGCCCGAGTTTCCCTAGCTAAAATGATTATGCTGCCGCACCTGTTGTATTTTTTCACCAATCTTCCGATCTCAGCACCCACGGGCTGGTTCCGACAATTGGTCTCCTTCTTGTGGGATCTTATTTGGCAGGACGAGTGGCGGAGGGTCTCATTGGGGACACTACAGCACCCCATGGCAGAGGGTGGCCTAGGGGTGCCGAATTTTTTGGCCTCTCAGATGCAATGGCTAGCGCAGTGGTTGGAAGGAGTGAACCCGGAGGGTACATATCTGATGGAGCCTGGAACCCACCCCACCTTAATACTTGCTAACTTGCTCGATCCAACAGTGGTAGTCCCTTACATGTCAGTATTGCAGACTTCGGCCCTGCAGTGTTGGAAAAGCTGCATGACTAAAGCAGCTGGGACCCCTTGGTATGCCCCGGTGTTGCCCTTGGTCGGTTTGCCTCATGGCGACCCACGGTCGATATTTACAGCCGAAAAAATGACAGTTTTGACAAAGGCAGGGCTGGAGCCAGCTGGGGACTACTATCAGCAGAACGTTCTAGGCCCCTTCGAGGATCTGGTCGAAGGCTATGGCCTCCCACCTGGGCAGTTCCTGCGGTACGAGGCCCTAGTCCGCACCTTCAGGGCGCATTTGGGAAAGGGCAGGGAAGAACCCGAGACGCATGTGGTGTTACACTCTTTGCTTACTTTAGGTACGGCTAGGCACCAGGTGAAGTGGTTCTATGCCTCATTGATGGGAATATCCCTTACTCCCTTACAGAAACTGCGGAGACTAATGAAAGACAGTATTAGACAGAACCCTTACTGACTTGGAATGGGGTAGAATTCTAGCATCCCTAAGAGGGTTTCCAGAAATAGAGGTTGAAATATATACAGTTCAATTTCGTGCATATGACTTATATGACACCCCATAGACTTCAAGTCACCTACGGTGGTGAAGTACGTAGGTGCCTGAGGTGTAATTATAGTGATGCAGACTTTGCACACATGACCTGGACCTGTGCCGCGTTGCGTCCATTTTGAGGCGAAGTGTTAACAATGATAAGTACGTCATTGGGGCGCACACTTGACTCCATGGTGAAAGTATGCTTGCTGGGGCTTTTTCCCTGACCACCCAAACAGAAGGTGGGAAATAGGTTTTTTGATCTAGATTGGGCCCTAGCTAGGAGGAGGATAGCAATGACCTGGAAATCCGCCAATGGGCCCGTGATAGGGACCTGGAAAGGGGAAGTAATTTACTGGGCTGGGGCAGAGAGCAGAGTCCTAATTCAGGAAGATTCGAAATGATTGAGACGCCGTCCCATAGCAGAGTGGTGGAAGGAGGTCCTAGACACCTGGGAACACCCGGCGCAGGCTCATAGCGGTGAAAAGAGGAGTGAGGATGAGAATCGGTCTGAGTAGGAGAGCTGATGTAGCTAAGGACCCATATGTGCTACCCCACGATGTGTGGTACACAAATAGTATGCTGGCCATAGAACTTGGTAGGGAATAACCAGAGGTCACCCTCACCCACCCTTCTTACGAACCAACTCCCCCCAGACCATATTCCTGAACTACAGTGTTACCCACTTCCCCGCACAAGTTAGTTATGAATGGTTGGTTTTAGTTTTTGTTTGCTACCAAACAGTAGGCATTTCCACAACACCTTTTCGAGCTGGGTTGACTATTCATGTAAACGGTACAATTTTATAGGTCTCAAGTCGAGCGTCGCACTGACGCGACTTTTATTGAAAGTTTTGGGAACACTGAGGGGCAGATTTACAAGCCCCTTGCGCCACTTTTGCCGTTTGCGTCACTTTTAACATGGGAAAAGTGACGCAAAAGTGGCGCAAGGGCCTTGTAAATCTGCCCCTGAGTATTACTATTACACTCTATAATATGTTACTTATGTGTTTACAGTTATATGATATGACTGGGGGTCACCCCCTAATGATTTGCTAAACTGTATTTTGAAATGTGTCATGTGCAATGCTGGTAACCTGTCGGTTTCCTTGTCACTACAACAAATGCCAATAAAAATATGTTTGAAAAAATAAATAAATGCAATTACAATACTATACAATACAATACAAGACAATACAATACAATAAATTAGCTACCAAGGGTCAACGTACCTTTCACAGAACATTGCATATGACATGAAAATCAACATTTTGGGGCAGCTTGGTGGATGAAAGCCACAACAGCAGATCTTAGGAAGTGACCATTACATGGCCTTTGAGTCAGTGACAACGCTATAATGGGGGACCCCCTCTAAATAGGGTAATTATAGGTCAGGGAGAAGAGGGGAAAACAATAACACAATATAAAGAGGCTCCCTAGTGACCTATCTTACTGTATCCAATCTATGGGTTGCTCTCAGCATGGGCTTGCACAGGTGTGATTGAACAACAACAAAGTATCAAGAAAAAACATGAAAATTCTATTAAGATATGTTTAACTTTTTTTTAATTTATTTCAATATCAAAAATTTCCTTACTTTTTTGCTTTTTGTTTTTTAGGAATATAAAAATATTATTTAAAGCACTTACATACAGTTGAACAAGATAAGTTCATGAAATGTTAAGTACAAGACATATTTGAATTAATACCCCTGAATGCAGAATCGTGAAAAAGAATGAGAAAATCTTTCATTCATACTATACTACACACATACAACCACATACATACTCATACATCATCCAAAAAAATGCGTGTATCTGGGAAGTGAGAGACAACAGATAACATGGTCTCTGTGACCAATAACATTGGCAGCGAACAGCAAGATCTAAACAGCATTGGTCGACGCGCGTTTCGCGGGCTGAAAGAATGATGACACCACCTTCATCAGGACCTTAGCCAGATAACAAGGAAACACAAAAACACCTAAAAAGTATAAATACATTATGTTCAGCGCCCAAAATATGAACTCAATTAATTAATTGGACCTTAATAGCAACTTGCATTGAAAAGTCTATTACTGCAGAACTATGAATAGTGTCCCAGCCTGGAAAACACCGAAAGTTGTGCAAAAATAACACAACAAAGAAAGGCTTATTAATATATCTCGCCATACTCACTAGGGGAGAGATAAATGGTTAAATGTGTGAAGATAGCCACACGACAATAGAGAAGTGCATTGATCACAGAAGAAAGAGAGGCAATGCCTACCACTCACCTGATAGACAGAAGGCAAAAAGCAAAAAAAGGGAAAGATCCACATTTTCAGAAAGCAGGATAAGAGTTCACCACCTGTTTTTTTGTTTGTTAAATTGATCACCACATGACTGAGGAGATGAACTCTTTATATTATACTTACTAATTTTTGCACAAAGAAAATATGTTAGGCAACCCGGAGGGCCACTAATGATCAATGTCGGTTATTTCCATGTTAGTGCTGGATATGTCCATTCTACAAGAATGAAAGGCAAAAAGAATGTGAAAGGTGCCCTCATTCATAAACCAGAGTTATTTGAAAGAAAAGAGGATCATAACTTACCCCGAAACGTCTCCTGCAGGCTGTTCTTAAAAGAATGTACTTTGATAATATATTTCCGCAAGTTGTGGATGTCCTAAAGGTAAAAAAAGATCAATTGATCACTGATACTGAGAGCAAAATGCTCACGTGGTGACTTCTATGTGAGGGCCACAAGTAGATACCTACCTACTGGGCAGTGATCACATGTAATTTGAACAGGTAATTATATCCGAGAATGTGTCTTCCCTTTTTTTGTTGTGACAGAACTTCAGAGTCAAGGTTGGATGATTCTATGAAAAACGACATGAGCGGCAAGGTTCAGATTCACTATTGATGGACAAAATATCTACGCTAGAGACGTGTGGGGCATGTTGTCTATGTAGAACGTTTTTACCAACAATGTCTCTATGCTGTAAAGAGAGATACCGAAATAGGTAAACTACCATTACTTCGCGGGCACTACTACGAAGTACCCTTATTGCTTATTTTTTAGTTCGCAGGATCTTTTTCTACGTATAATTTTACTAAGCATGCTGTTACTTCGTATTTACCGTTACTTCGCAAGTGAATTACTTTGCAGACTATCAACATCGTTGTTTGGAAAAGGAGGCGCTTCCGTTTCCAAACAACGACGTGCACCACTGACGACGCATTAAGCAGGAGAAGAGAGGAATCACGAATGAAGGGGAAGAGAGGGACCACGAGGAGAGAGAGGTAAGTGGGGCTGTGTAGTTTTTAGGGTCGTGCAGGGGGTAGTCTTTTAGGTTGTAGTGTTTTGTTTGTGTAGTGTAGAGTAGGGTATTTGGGTTTAGGGTAATGTCGGGGGTCGTGAAGGGTAGTGTTTGGGAGTAGGGACAGGACTGGGGGTCGGGGAGGGATGTGCAGGGGGTAGTGTTTAAGGGTTTAGGGTAGTGTTGTGGTGTATGTGTAGTGTAGGGTAGTGTTTTAGGGTTTAGTGAAGTGTAGGGGGCGTACAGGGTAGTGTTTGAGTGTAGGGAGCGGACTGGGGGAAGGGGGAGGGACTTGCAGGGGGTAGTGATTAAGGGTTTAGGGTAGTGTTGTGGTGTTTGTGTAGTGTAGGGTAGTGTAATAGGGTTTAGTGTAGTGTCTGAGGGGTAGGGGTCGTGCAGGGTAGTGTTGGAGTGTAGGGACAGGAGTGGGGGAAGGGGAAAGGTCGTGAAGGGGGTAGTGTTTAAGGGTTTAGGGTAGTGGTGTGATTTTTGTGTAGTGTAGGGTAGAGCTTTAGGGTTTAGGGTAGTGTTGGGGGGGTCATGCAGTGTAGTGTAAGAGTGTAGGCTCAGGACTGGGGGAAGGGGGAAGGACGGTTGGGGGTAGTGTTTTAGGGTTTAGGGTAGTGTAGAGGTGTTTGAGTAGTGTAGGGTAGTGTAGTGTTTGAGGTTTTGTGTAGTGCAGTGTTTTGATTGGTAAATGTGAATGTGTTGAAGAAGTGGAATGACTCACCCACCCAAAAGCCATATTAAATTTATTTAAAGCAGGTCGGACATATTAAAAATTATTACGTGACTTTTAAAAAAATTAAAAGGGTTTCTAATTATATTTGCGATACTCCCCCAACCAAAAAGCCAATTTCCCTGTCATCCCATCACGGGGGATAAGATACTATTAGAAATATTTTTTACATACTACGTGCAATAAAAGAGTTGCAATGGTATGCGCATTAATTTAATGCGGAGAAAACGCATTTAAAGTACATTTCCATGCAGTTGCAATGTAAATGAATGCGCAGTTTAAACTTGCGAAGTAATGGTCGTTGCGAAGTAAAAATATCGTAGTAATGACATGTGTACTAATGGCTTGCGAAGTAACGTCATATATTCATCCGGTAGGGTGGCGAGGTGGGGAGTGCCACTGCTATGACCCTTGGTTTGGCCCCCCTTCCGTAAGGGGTGGGGAAATGACTAGACCATGGGCCTTAGTGGAGGCCACCACCACCCCCCAGGGAGCAGAGCCCGGACTGGGCAGGGGTGATGACAAGGATAGAGGAATGCAGGGAAGTTACTGGGCAGTGGAGCAGGACACTGGGTCCATCCCAAATGTACATTTAGAGGAATTATGCCCTGGGGATGGATGGCATTTAACTGCAGGTACCTGGCAAGGGCACCTCTTTCTCCTGAAGATTCTGCAGAGGTTACTCACCCTCGTAGAAGGCAAGGTGTAAAAGGAAAGTACGAAGGGACCAATGGAAAGGAGGACAAGGGAGTCAGCAGCAGTGGGATGCAAAAGCACGGGCATTGCCAGATGTCCCTGTAGTCAGCAGCACAAGGTGCAGTACCGCAGGTTGTTACTAGATGTCCCTGTAAAGTCAGCAGCACAAGGTGCAGTACCGCAGGTTGTTACTAGATGTCCCTGTAGAGTCAGCAGCACAAGGTGCAGTACCGCAAGTTCTTACTAGATGTCCCTGTAAGAGTCAGCAGCACAAGATGCAATACCGCAGGTTGTTACTAGATGTCCCTGTAGAGTCAGCCGCACAAGGTGCAGTACCGCAGGTTGTTACTAGATGTCCCTGTGGAGTCAGCAGCACAAGGTGCAGTACCACAGGTTGTTACTAGATGTCCCTGTAGAGTCAGCAGCACACGGTGCAGTACCACAGGTTGTTACTAGATGTCCCTGTAGAGGCAGCAGCATAAGGTGCAATAGCACAGGCCAAGGCTTGATGTCTCTATTTTGTCAGCAGTACAAGTACCTTTGCAGCACTCTACATACATGTTAACTTTGAACAAAGGGGTACATTTACTAAACCTTCACGCAACGCCTTAACGCAATGCAGGGCAGCAAGCAATGTTGCTGTGCTGCGTTGCCTAAAAGGGAGAGCAGAAATGCTCCTTATTTTCAAAGATATGGAGCATTCCTGCTCTCGCCTTGTGCTGGTACAAAGTATGCAGCCTAACGCCAACATAGACAGCCTTGCACCTTGGTGCAAGGGTGCCCACATTACAGGCAGGGTCGTTTTTTGTGCAGGAAAGGACAGCTTCCTGCACAAACACAATCCTTAGAGGCATTTTCCTCTCTTATGTGTGCTGCAGAATGCGTCACGCATGGACAGAAGAAATAATGAGGAGGCTGACGCTTTATCTGCAACGATAGCATCACCACATCTATTTCATCTCAATGAGACGAGATGAGATGAAGGCTAGTGTTCGTTTTTCTTACTTATTAATTGTGTCAGAATATAAAATATTCTGGGACAAATTTACGAACGTTTCAATCAAAACAACTCAAGGCAGCAAGAGAACTTGCTGCACTGCGTTGCGCGAAACAGAGCGAGCAGAAATGTGCTGTATCTACTAAGATATGGCACACTTCTCCCTCCTTTGGCTGGTGTACTGTGTGCTGCATAGCGCCAACTCAAAGACACCCTTATGCCATGGTGCAAGGGTGCTGGCATGTAAGGCAGGATTGTTTCTGTGCATAAAGAAATACCATCCTGCACAAAAACATTCCTAAGAGGCAATTTCCTCTTTCTTTGTGTAATGCAGAATGAATCACGCACAAAAAGGGGAAGTAACAAGAAGAGATACAAACATTTCTCCTCGCTGCGCCATCCTCAGTAGGCACACCGTTTTGGTGCAATCCGGGGTATACTGATTTCAGTCATTCTGGGTTTGCATCAAATTCCATGAGAGGAGGCACAAGAACGCCCATGCCCACCCCCCTCCGAACGCCTATCGCTATGAAATATAATGCAATGCAGAGCAATCCACTGCGTTGCATTACATTTCTTTACAAAGTCGCGCAAGGTACTGCAAATTGCAGCTTGTGTGGCTTTGTAAATATCACTTCAGGATGTGCGCTGCAGTGACGCCCTGGACGCAAGGACCATGCAAGACCTTAGTAAATCTGGATCTGGCACAACTTTACGACAAGTTCACACAGCGCAGCCAGTCAGGTGGCTGCACTGTGTTGTGTGAACAGGAGAGAGCAGACGTGTGCCATATTTACAAAGATAAGGCTCAGTTCTGCCCTCTTCTAGTGCCAGTGAACTGTGCCATGCCAAGCGCGAATGCTGGCACCCTTCTGCCATGATGCAAGAAGGTCTGCATTGAGGTCAGAATAGTTTTTGTGCAGGAAGTATGCCTTCTGTAAGGAAATGGGAAGGAGAAATGTAGATATTTCTCTTTGTTACCCCTGTCTCTGGTAGGTGCACCATTGTGGTGCAAACCCATGTTTCCAAATTTAATAAATATGGGTTTGTGTCAAAATCCATGGGGGGATGCATGGGAACGCGCACCCATGGAACACCTCCACATTGCAAAGCAGCAAAAAATTGCATTCCTTATTATCTTACTAAACCACGCAAATAAAACTTTTTGTGGGTTAGTAAATTCCAATCTACATTTTGCATTAAGGTTGCATCAAAAAAGTGACGCAACCCAGACACAAAGGGGTCGATTCCGATCTCGGCCAGTAGCGCACCGAATCGGATTCGGCTTAACCGGATCCGATTCGGAGCCCTCTTTCCCGACCGATTCGAACGCGCGTCCGGCCGAACAAGTACGATGCGAGCGCAAGCGAAATCGCCGACCGACTCGTTCACGGGTCCGAACCGCTCCGACCGACTCGCACGGACTCGACTCGCACCGCGCGATGGAGACGTTCCCCGTCCGGGCAAGTATGATGCGCGCCTTGAGCAGTCCGACCGATTCGCGCCGTCCGGCTCGAAAGAGCTGTCGGAGCCGGACTTTGGGGGTCCGTGTCGGACCCCCCTGTACGCATACCCGCGCGAGTCGCACACAGGGGGGACCCCTACCTGTGCATGTGCGGCGCGAACCGCATCGACGCGTTCCCGCTGTAGGGGGCGCCCTTGTTCACCTCGCACCCATTGAGTTGTACGACCGGCTCCCATTGACTTCAATGGGAGTCCGACCGAATCGAGTCCGATTGCATGCGTGCGCATCGTACTCGTTCGGTCGGACTGCCAGAGTCCGATTCGGTCGGGAATCTCTCCGGGTCCGGCTCAGTCGGAGTGATTTCCGGCCCGAATCGGAATCGCCCCCAAAATGTTCGTAAATGTCGGCCAGGATTCTTTTCGGACACTACAATGACAAAAGCAATCAGAAAAGAGCCGCTCAGCCCAGCTTCCTCTGGCGTTCCAGAGCTGCCGAGAAACCTTCAATGGAGCTGCTGGGGTAGATTTCCTAACGATCCACGAAAGGCACGCTGTGCTGTGTGAAATGGAGCGAGCAGAAACGTGCCATATCTACTAAAATATGCACACTTCTACCTTTTTATAGCGCAGGTGCACTAAAGGCAGCCTAGCGCTTATGCAGGCACTCTTGCACCATGGTACAGTGATACAATGGTGCCTGCGTTATGGGCGGGATTGTTTTCAAACCTGCATATCCAGGATCCTTTGCGAAATCCTTAAAACTTCGATTTTCTTCAGGGAAAGAAATACATTGTATAAGAGTACGCAGTGCAAGACTAAAGTTTTCTGCTTTTGCAGCCTTGGTTTAGTTTTAGTACGGTGTATATGTGGTCCCCTAATACAACAGGTACCTCTATTTCACTTGTAAGCTTTTTGTTAATTATAGCAATTTGGGGCCATATTCACAAGGAGCTATCGCCGAATTATCGGCACTTTATCGCCGCCAAACGTGTGATAAATTTACCGCCCCATTCACAAGCTGGTGCTAACAGCCCATAACACCAGTTTACCTGCGATACCAGCCGCAAAAAACATCACCACACCTCAACATTCACAACAACCAGCCAGATCGGAGATAAAAACACAAAACAGGCGATAAGGCGCGTTAGCACCAGGAAAGCTACACCTGCTCTGACCTGGTGTAAAGTTGGACGGCAGCCAGCACCACAAAATGGAGCCCAGCCCAGGGCCACATCGGAAGGGCAACAGATGCCATGGAGCCACCCTTCATGCGGCCCCGACACCCAAGAGGGCCACAACACCCACCGACACCACCCCAAGAACCCACCCCACACCCGGAACGGTAAATGGACATAATATCGAATCATAAATATCGAATTGTAGTTATATCGAAGTTGTAATATCGATTGTATCATTATATCGAAGTAATGAATATCGTTGTAAAAATATCGTTTTTTTAATTAAAAAATATCGAAGTATAAAATATCGAATAAGTAATATCGTTAGTAGATAATATCAATTTGTTAGTATTGTAAAAAATATCGGAAAAAAAATATAGAATGTGTAAAATATCATTTTTTTGTAAATATTTAAATAGTATTTATTGTTATTAATTTATTAATAGTTTAATTGTATGAATATTTGTTTGAAATTGTATTAAAATAATTTTTGTAAGATATGTTTTAGGAGCGGGATGTTGGGTTATTAGGGGATAAGGGTGGGGAGTGTTTTAAAAATATTAGTATAAATTTACATATTAAATTAAAATTTTGAAATTAGAAATTATTTTAAAAAAAGAAATTTAAATAAAAAATAGAAATATTGGGGGTGATTAGGATGTGGGCGGATCGCCACCGCCCGCATGGCGGTGGCGATCCGCCTGCAATTACCCACCACCCGCCTCACATTTCCCCACCGCCATATTAGTATGGCGGTGGGGACCCAGGCGGACGGAAAGACCGTCCGCCAGTTTTCCGCCGGTAGGCAATCCGCCCGATTGCCTACCGGGCGAAAAAGGCATGCAATATGGAGGTGGTGCCTTGCAGGCACCGCCATCCATATTAGGATGATGGCGGTCACATGCCTTTCCATGGCGGAGACTCCGCCATGGAAAGGCATGCGGAGAATGCCTTTGGGGGCCTGTTGCGGGCCCCCTGGGGGTGGGGGGCTGCACTTGGGGGGTACCCATGGTAGCCCCCAACATTGGCATGCACAAGGTGGCAGGCACCGCGCGGTGCCTGCCACCTTGTGCATGCCAATGCACACAGTGCATTCCCAGCATTGTGGCGGGCGGGGCACACAGCACCGCCCGCCACAATGCTGGGTATCGAGGATGCCACCGCCACGGTGGCGGTGGCATCCTAATCGCTGGTGCGGGACCGCCGCACCACTGGCGGCCGGTCCCAGCACCGCTAGGGTGGCGGGCGGACGAAAGTCCGCCCGCCATCCTAATAGGCCCCTATATGTTTTGTTTTAGGAGCGGGATGTTGGGTTATTAGGGGATAAGGGTGGGGAGTATTTTAAAAATATTAGAATAAATTTACATATTAAATTAACTTTTTTGAAATTAGAAATTATTTAAAAAAACGAAATTTAAATTAAAAATATAAATTATATGTTTTGTTTTAGGAGCGGGATGTTGGGTTATTAGGGGATAAGGGTGGGGAGTGTTTTAAAAATATTAGTATAAAATTACATATTAAATTAAAATTTCGAGTTTTGAAAATAATTTAAAATAAGAAATATAAATTTAAAAATCGAAATTATATTTTTGTTTTAGGAGTGGGATGTTGCATTATTAGGGGAGAAGGGTGGGGAGTGTTTTAAAAATAATTATATGAATTAACATATTTAATTATAAAAATTTAAATTGCAATTATTTTAAAATTATAAATTGAAATTTAAAAATGAAATTATATATTTTTTTTAGGAGTGTGATGTTGGGTTATTAGGGGATAAGGGTGGGGAGTGTTTTAAAAATATTACTATAAAATTACATATTAAATTAAAATTTAGAAAATTGAAATTAATTTTAACAAATAAAGGGGCCCATTACGATACCCGGCGTAAATAAATCCGCCAGGCATGGAAGCGGCAAAAATCCGCCCGCACACACCGCCTGAACACCGACCACGCCATTACGATTTCACAAACCGAAAACCGCCATCGGCGGAAAAAGCACACAAAATACCGCCCGCCAACGTCCGAGTCGGAGTCAAACCGCCCGCCACGGACGGAAACACGCACGACAACACAAAACCGCCCGCCCTCACGGCCGACACACCGCACGTGACATTACGATCGCACCGACATGAGCGCGGAAAAACCACAAATATACCGCCCGCCAGCGCAAACAACGCCGATGAGAATCGACACGGCAGAAGCCATGGCGCCAACGTACCTGCACAGAAACCATCCGCACACAAAACCAATAGCACACAACATGGCCAACAAGTCCACACAGCAAGGCACGCACAAATACACAAGCACAGTACACATCCCGAAAACACCCCCCGGACAAACAAAAAATACAAAGGCCAGAACCCCAGACACAACACACCTGAAAACAACAGACCATGAGGACACACCCACATAGGTGAGTACAAAAGCAGCACTCCCACAGACCACAACCCCTTGCTACATTGCAAACCAGAGAGGAGAGGAGAGGACACAGTGACACAGCAAGGACAGCAGCACACCACAGAAACGCACACATCACAACCACCACCACCACCACCACCACCACCAAACACCACCACCACCACCACCACCAAACACCGGCACCACAAACCCCCTGCACATTACACAACACACACCGCACCAGCACCACAAACACCATGGCACCACAAAGAATGCCCAAGTTCACGCCCATGGAGCTGACGGTCATGGTCGACGAGATCATCAAGGTGTACCCACAAATCTATGGGAACATGGTCCAGCACACACCACTAGCCACCAGAAACAGAATGTGGAACCGGATCGTAGACCAGGTCAATGCAGTCGGGACCCTGCCCAGGAACAGAGTCGAAATTAACAAACGTTGGAATGACGTAAAGAGCCTGGTCAAGAAGAAGGAGGGCAAAAACAGAGAGCTGGCTGCCGTCACTGGCGGAGGGAATCCCGCGCTCTTTAAGACCTTCAAAGCGTGGGAGGAGAAGGTGCGAGTCGTAATACATCCGGAGATCCTCGCCGGATTAGCAGGGGAGTGGAGGCTGGTAAGTACAAACTAATGTATACCAGCACACCGCTATGTACTCACATGCGCAACTACCATGCCACAGCTCCCAGGGACAAACACCCCCATGTCCAGCACACAATACACAACACATCACACACACATGCAACAGACACTACCACACACAGCCCAAACCGAACAACTGTAAGATGCGTGGGGACATGTGTACACTAAGCCAGCCACGTAACCACCAACAGGTCCCCAAATATGCCAGAAGCGCCACAACGAGCACCCACCACACCCATGTGTCCGCCACAGCTGCACTAACCGACAAGTAACAGGTAAGTGGCAGGAACACAAAGTGCAGTGGGTGGGACGGTGGACAGCCCAAGTACAACACACACCAGGCCCCAGTCCCACAGCACAGCAAGGAGGAGCATCCCCCACACCCCACAGCCACGTGTCAGCCACCGCAGTGCACAACGACAGCCGAAAGGCAGACATCACGGTCCACAGCAATCGGTGTCAGTGGGTGTCCAGCCACCCCCACGACCCACAACACCCCCCACCCCCACAGACCTGCAACATGGAGCACCCCCGCTTAGAGCCATGTGGCATCCAGTACAGTGCACGCACGAACAACTTGCAGGTGGGAAACTGGACAGGGCTGGATTACTGGAGGCATGAGGACCATAACACGACCAACACATGGGACATGTCACGTAGCAGACGAACACGCAGCACCGCCCACCGTCACGAACAAGTGAACAATGTGCACACGGACATGAACAACAGACTCACACCCCACATGACCCATCACAGACATAGCAACACCCAAGGAGCCACGTCTGCATGCACAAGCCACACTGAATATAGTCCCACACGGCAGCCACTGTGCAACTCATCACACACAACCGAAACACCATTGAAGTCCTGTCCATGTAGCCCCTACTGCCTGTCAACCACACACCCCACAACTACGCCTATGTAAGACAAACAACACTAGACGCAACAGAGCGGAACAACATAAATGCACACGAACACCACTGAACCCATCAAACTCACAGACACACCATGCACATACAACATACCATCCATCCCATCCGTCAGCCCCAGTCTCATGAAAGGCATGTCATCCGCACAGCTGCCACACATACAGCAGTCACGCTAAGACACATGCCCATGACCAACCATGTGCCAGAAGTCAATTAAGCGCACGACACACTGTGAGCAACAACACACAACATGGGCCACACCCCCCGAGCACTGCAGTGATGCACATGGCACAGGGCAGCACGCACACCAAGGAGATGGGACAACTGCAATACGTTGGCTGGCACACAACTATCACTCACTCATAACGATGCGTCCAATGCCATGTCCAGTAATCACAACAGACAGCAAATATGCAGGCCATGTCAAGCATGCACACACCTCAAACCATGCACTGTCATGCTGCCACAACACATGTCACGTTCGGCACCCATGGCTCACAGCATGTACCCCAAAAGCATATCCCCTCCCAAATGCGAATCTGGGGCATGGCCCCCATGTTGCCATATGCGTTCCTAAGCGTTCCATTTGAACCCCAAAAGCATATCCCCTCCCAAATGCGAATCTGGGGCATGGCCCCCATGTTGCCATATGCGTTCCTAAGCGTTCCATTTGAACCCCAAAAGCATATCCCCTCCCAAATGCGAATCTGGGGCATGGCCCCCATGTTGCCATATGCGTTCCTAAGCGTTCCATTTGAACCCCAAAAGCATATCCCCTCCCAAATGCGAATCTGGGGCATGGCCCCCATGTTGCCATATGCGTTCCTAAGCGTCCCATCTGAACACCAAAAGCAAAGTACAAACCAGACCCAGGATGGGCCAGGAGCCCGCATACACCAGAGTCACAATAAGTAGGGGCACAGCAACACACCCATCGGCATGGCCAATCCGTCCCATGCCACATGTGCACAGCACACAGTCCCATTGCCAAGCACACACAACTACAGATGCTACAGCCACACACACGCCTCCGGGAAACCCATGTACGAGATTGCACGAACTGTCAATGTCAGACGACAAATACATACTTCGCCAGGTGCAACACAATAACAAATCTCATTCTCTCCACAGGTGACGAACTGCTGGATGCTGGGGATGGAGCCAGCAGCCAGCACAGCCAGCCTACAAGCCCCCAACGAGGACACACGGATCTGGAGGATCTGTCCTCCTCTTCGGACACGGACCACCAAGCAGGCCCATCTGGTGTGGCAGGGCCCAGCCGCTCCCCAGGACCCCTCCTACCCACCAACCCATCATCCAGGGCTGCTGAACATTCCCAGCCCCCTGCTGCCACTGTCGTTGCGGCCACACCCACGGTCATTGTGGCCACTACCACTGCCGCAACCGCCACCATCGCCGCACCGACCACCACCGCCGCCACCACCGCCACGTCTTCGCTGGCACCAGCCCCAGCGCAGGTGGTGGTCCGGACGACTGGATCCACCCTGGGAGCCACAGCGAGGACCGTGGTGAGCAATGTGGCTAGTGGGCAGGCCGGTGGCAGCAGGACTGGTAGGAGGAGCAGGGTCAGGGAAACGCCAGCCTCCCCTGGGAGCCATGCCCTGCCTCACATGGCCAGAGTCCTTGGGGCCTATGAAGAGGCCCAAGGACAATGGGTCCGGTCTGCTTCAGACACGCGTGAGGTGCTGGGGGTGCTGAGGTCCATGGACGCCCGTATGGGCCAAATCGTGGACCTCATGGGACAGCTGGTGGTGGCGGTGAGGTCACAGCCAGGGACAGCAGCTCCCCTCCGCCACCACCTGCCGGGGCGCAGGGTGGAGCAGCAGTGTCCAGTTCCCCTGCGTCCACAGCCAGTGATCACACCTCAACCACCAGCATGTCGCAAGCAGGCACCCCCTCGCAAACGTGGAAGGGGCCGTCCGAGTGGAAACAGATCTCCCGGGAGGACTTCGCACGCTCCAAACGCAAGTGAGGCAGCCAGCCAGCCTTCCGCCAGCCTTCCTTGACCAGCCACTGCATTGACTTGGACTACGATCCCACTCCACACAGCCATCTGGATGGCATGTGTGTGTTGGACTATGGACATAGAACCAGTGGGTACACCCTGATCATCACGCAGCCATGACCGACAGCTCATTGTCACTGCACGCACCACTTTTGTCATCACCTTACACACAATCACATGTCACAGTTTGTAATAAATGCACCTTTTTCACTAACTGCTGTTTGTGCCCTGTGTCTTATTTGTACGGAATACAACGGCCACCTTGGGCGGAAAGGCACCTGATGCGTGGCATGGCAATTGAATCCGGAGGGCCTGTAGGGACCTAGGGGTGGGAGACAGAACAGGAGCACATTCAATGAGTGTGTCACACACCCATCACACAGTACATGTCAACAACTACAAGCAATGTACACACATCGCACAGAGCAATAGGGCACAATGCCACAGCCACCAACAGTGGCATACTACCCTGGCCATGGAGCGTTGACACACAGCACGCAGTGAACAAACGGCCACCCTGACACAGCACACACACACCTGCACAGATACAGCCACATCAGCCATCGTACATGGACACTCACCGTCAAGTGAAGTAGCGGGCGATGAGCTGCTGCCGCACATTACCAGCTTCCTCCTCTCCACTGTCCTCCTCACTCGAGCTGTCCTGGTCTGCGGGCTGGGGCCCTGGTTGATCTCCGTCATCCACGATGAGGGGGATCTGCTTCCGAATGGCCAGATTGTGCAGCATGCAGCACGCCACCACTATCCGGCACACCTTTGTGGGGAGTACGCCAGCGCACCCCGGTGCGGTCCAGGCACCTGAACCTGGACTTGAGGAGGCCAAAGGTACGCTCGACCACACGTCTGGTCCTCCCATGTGCCTCATTGTAGCGATCGTCTGCTGGGGTGCGAGGATTCCTCAATGGACTGAGCAGCCATGCCCCATTCGGATACGCAGAGTCACCTGGGTGTGAGGGACACAGAGAACCGTTGCTAATCCAACTGGACAGGGGACAGCATCGCACAGCCAGCACGCTACACCACTCCACATACTCACCGACAATACAGGCACGATCCTGTTGCATATTGGACATCAGTCGTGGCAAGATGCTGTTGCGCATTATGTGTGCGTCATGGGCCGAGCCTGGGAACTTTGCACACACGTGGGTGATCACCATGTCCGCAAGGCACACCACTTGCACATTCAGGGAGTGCGTGTGCTTCCTGTTGCGGTACAGGTGCTCAGTGGCCTGTGGTGGAACAAGGCCGACATGTGTGCAGTCAATGGCTCCAACAACGTGTGGGATTCTGCCAAGGGCATAGAATGCACCCTTCACTGCCGCCAATTCACGAGCCCTGGGGAAGCGGATGTACCTGTTCCGGTACAGCATCATGGCTGCCAGTACATCCCTCAGCACCTTGCTGAACATGGGCTGGGACATCCCTCCTCCAATGCCCACTGTGTGCTGGAATGACCCAGTGGCGAAGAAATGCATGGCGGCCATCACCTTAGCCGTGGGGGTGACAGCAGTCGGATACACCCTGCGGGGACGGAGATGGGGTTCTAACATGGCACACAGTCGATGCAGGGTTGGCCTGTCCAACCGAAACTTCCTAATAACCTCTGTATCGTCCATGTCCGCCAGCAATTGGTATGGGCGGTCAATGTTCGGTCTCCGCCTAGGGACAATGGCAGAGGACACATGTCAATGCAACACGACACATAGCAATTTCGCATACACATCACTGACATGACTGAGCAAGCACATGAGCCACAGCCCAGCTGTCAAGCTGGGACGGCACGGCCACAATACACTTACACAGGTCTCCCAACAATGGCAATGGCTAGTGATACAAACCACTGCCATGTGCATGCACATGGGGATCTAGGCCCCAATGACTTGCGGGGCGTGCTGATGGGGACTGACTGCATATCCGTCAAGCGGCAACGCCACGGCAACATGAATGTCTGCTGAGCATGGAACTGCTTCCGCGGCTGGATGAGTATGGCACACGACGACAACGATGTGGGCACAGGCTGAGCGGCCAAAACAAGTGGGACCTGTGGCACGAGGGGATATGAGACAGTAGTAGGTGTCAGCACTGCACCCTATGTACAGCACTGTACGGATCACACCTCCCGAAACATTGACAGGTGTCCACATTGACAGCCCCATGCCAAGACGGCTGTGTGCTTGCAGTCACACGTCACAGGTGAGAGGTTACATTGCACGTGCCAGGTGGCAGACGTACATAGTGGGAGCTGGCATGTGTGTGCATGTGTCTCCTGTTCAGGTTCCACCAGATGGGCGCTGACTCTGTACTGACCATTGGACACAGCATGTTCCGTGGTAGGCTTGTGTGTGTGGGATGCTGGCACTGGATGTGCCTCCGTTGGGTGGGGGGCCATGCACAGGGCGGGTACGTCGATGATTGCGCATTGTTGGTCACGGTGGGTGCACCAACTAAGATGTGTTGCCCTGTGTTCAATTCCTATGTCCGCATGATGATGGACTGTAGATGTGGGCAGACTACACATTGGTCGATGTGCTGTCTATATGCATGTGCCTTCACACCAGGCACAGCTGCCCCTGCACATGTGACCCCTGCTGGACTCGCTGCTGGGTCTGTGGAGCTGATGCACCTTCTGCGCGTGGGGCGGACAGCTCTCCTCACTTCCCTCATTGCGCATGTCATGACTTTGCCGCAGGTGACATGGATCATGGAGGGCCCACATGTACGCGTGGGTAGGCTACACATGATTGTACACTGGTCGCCACCCCCAGTCAGTGTTTCGAATGGGAAGGTTGTCGTGCTGGTGGTATGTTCGATGTGGCGGATGGGCGGGCCTAGGTGCGGGCTTACATTCCGGACATGGGGGGGTAGTTGGATTGGCGACTAGTTGCAGTACACACGGGACACGTCTCTTCCTTTCCACATCTGGGTCATCCCTTGTACTGACTGACAGTGATACAGTCATCTTTGCCCCAGCCCTCATGCCCTCCCCTCGCTCCCCCAATATGCATGCTCACCTGCGAGGCTAGCGCTTGCACAGGCAGCCCCAAGCTCGCACCAGAGAGGGCAAGGAGTGTATGTGTGGGTCCAGTTGCACGAGTGGGCTGTCTCAGGGTATGATGTGTTGCGGGACGCCGTCCACCTGCGTGGTGCCCCAAATGGAGACCCGGCCTGCATGGACTATGCATCACAGTCTTCGCCTTCCCGGATCCGCCACCTGCGACACCCACTGGCTGTGGCTGCCCTTGCGGCCAGGCCACATCCGTCTGTGACTGATGGCCCACACATTCACTCTTTGGCCTCTCTGGGGAGGGCTCGGGGTGGTGGCGCACGCGCTTGCACTTAGTCGCAATGGCATGTGGCGTGGTTGGTATGATGGGCAATGGATGGGATGGTGCGAGCCACCTCCCGTGACGTCAGTGCTGCTCGTGCTGTGGTGCGTCCCCCCTACACTTCCATGTGACTTGTGCCATGCTAGATGTTGAGGTTCTATTGGCTGCGTGATATGACCAGGAGGAGCGCGAGGAGACCTCTCACACACCATGCTCCACTGCCATCCCGTGCCCTGTATCGCCTGTGCGGATTGACTATGTTGGGGTTACACCTGGTCGACTGGGGCTGTGTGTGCCTTGTCAAGGGGCATGGTGGGCGCACAACAGGATCCAGCTTGTCCACAGAGGGTGGGCTGAGGTGCGCCTGGTACCGCTTTGTACGTGTGCCCGGCTGCTGTGCACACACGTGTTCACTCCCCCCGACAGGTGTCCTCTCACAATGCCCAGGGAAGCGGTGGTGTACTGTTCATGACCCCTCCCAACACGGCGTGCTCCAACTTGGCATGTGCGCATCTACCCGTCGCACCCACCCACCTGAGCACTGCGTCCATACGACTTCACACGACACATGTGTGTCTTCCACAGTAGTGCTACTCATTTGCGTTGACATCCAATACCAGTGGACTACATGGTCATGTCACGACTGCCGTGTACTTCACATACTCTCATCCTCTCTCATTCGTACTTGTGAAATGAGTCAGCGGAGACAGTTTTGGTTTCAAACATTATATTGTGTCTTCTGTCCTCTGTGATGCAGTATAGTGGACACTACTGGCAGCGGAATACATGTTGAGGATATACTGAGCATGATTGCAAATGGGATAGGGTGTGGGGTTACATGTGATTGGCTGTTGCATGTGGGATGTGGGCTTCAGAGTGACATCTGCTTGGCCAAGGCTGTGCTAATGTACATTTACGTATAGCTGCGGAGCTGCGGACTTTGACACAGACGGTATACATGTAGCCTACCAGACCGCTTGGCATCATCGGCACAGTCCATCTCAGTTCCATGTGACAGGTTTGCTGCGGTTGTTCCTCATGCACGCGTGCATGTGAGATGACATCAGGGCATGTGCTTGCGTGCATGCAGCGGCGTGCCACTTGTTGTTGCACTGTGGTGGTTACTGGACATGTCACAGTCACTGGGGTCGTGTTGTTGTTGTATGCACTTGTCGTCCATGCAAAGGTCCTGGTATGGGATTCCCGGGGCGGGGGTGGGAGGGGTGCAGCACCCACAGACTCCAGGCGACCTATTCATGTCCACTGAGCGGTGTGTGTGTCCATGTGCGCTGGATCCATGTCGTGTCCTGGTTGTTCGTGCAGTTCCGTCCATGTGGGTGCGATACACAGAGCCCATGCCACTGCCTCCCACGATGCATGCCGTGTTCCTGGATGTGATGGGGAACACTGTGCATGTCCCGGTCATATCCGATGTCATGGCGATGTCGTTGATGGTGTGGTTACAGTTGCCGGTCGTTTGGTATGGCTGTTGTGGTGGTGACTGGCCAGTCCGTGCGGAAGCTAAGCATGGGTGCGGGGTTGGACATCATAGGTCACTCGGGGAACCTGCGTTGTGGTCCGACGTATTTACAGGTTGTCAGGTATGTGATGCCGTCCAGCAGGGCTTCCATGTCATTGGTGGTGTACATGTTTGCCAGCCAATGTAGCGGATGGTGGCTGTCAAGGTGTTGTTCGTAAGTTGTCCCTTGGAGGACCATGATGGGGCATGCTGGGTGACATTCGATGTAGCTGTTCTCGATGATCCGTCGTGTGGAGGCACAGTGGTCCCATTTCAGTGCGGGTGCGATGTTGGCCACATACGCCATGCCCCCATAGGCAGAGCAGGCCCTGTCGTGTGCGTCCAGAGGAGGAGTAGTGGTAGCAGGTCCGCCTTCAGACATGCCGGGTTGGAGAGGCATATCTCGACGGGATGCTGGTAGGGACACCTCCGACAGTAGAAGACGGGCATGACGCAGCTGAACAATGTGATGCGGTAAGTCAGTCGGTAACTTACGTTCAGCAGGGACAGGAGATCGCATCCCAATGTATGGAACAGGTTGGTTTTGTACAGCTTGAGCTGTTCGGCGTAGTTGGGTAGGTGTGTTGCGGTTGCCATTTCGCAGCGGTTCGTTGAGGTGGCGTGCTCCGGCTGTGTGTGCAGTCTGCAATGTGCACGCTCCGGGGTTGCTGTGAGCTCTGTGTAGTCGTAGGGAGACAGGACTTGTGTTCTGTTGGCTTGTTTGGAGGACACGGGCCCTCTTCCCACATGCTTCTCAGACAGTTCAAGGTCAGTGATGTGTGACTCCTTCCAATTAACTTGCATGTGGCCGACATGGGGGAGTGTTTTCTTCTTTCTTCCCCGTCCGTTGTGTGCTTCTGTGATATGCGCTATCTGCCCTGTGGTCGGTCTCCTCGGCATGCCTGTGTTGGTCTATTCTTGAACAATGGCTGTATTCACCGGCTTCTGTCGTAGGGCTGTGGTTTCGGAGTTGGAATGGAAGGTCATTCAGTGCTGTCTGCTCTCCCTTGTGTGGGCGGCAGGCTGTCTTTCCGCTCTGCGTTGGGCCTTGTGTGTGTATGTTATTCTTGGGCCACCTGTTGTCGGTCCCCGGGCTCTTTGGTGTTCCGTTTTATATGTCTTGTTCATATGTGCAGGGTGGTATGGGTGTTTCTGTGTGGTACTGGCGTTCCTCTTCCCGAAGGGGCCCTGCTTCTCCTAGTTGGTGTTGCCGCCGCTGTGTGCTACGCCATGTTTGTTACACTGGGGTGTGTCCTGCTGTTGCGTGTCTTCACTGACATGTGTGCGTCGGTTGTGTGGCGTTGGGTGTTGTCCGTGAATTGGGCGTTGGGGACATGTCTGTGGCCGGCCTGTCACGTGTCATGTGCGTTCGGGGTGGGGCTGATGTGTGTGCTGCTTGGTTGTGTCCCTGTGTCTGTGTGCGACGCATGCATGGCGCTGCGGTTGGCCTCTGCGTTGTGCGCATGTGTGGCGGCGTCATCGGCGCTTTGGGGCCGTGACGGGGTGGTTGGTTCCTAGTCCCAGGTGGTGTGTACACATGTGTTCTGCGATGTTACGATTTGGCCTGTGTGTCATATGTGGATGCGATGGTGGATGTGTAGTGTACACGCGCTGGTGGGGGTTGTCCGCTTTTCCGCCCTTGCACTGTGTGCGCTGTTTGCGTGCACTTGTTGTGTGTGTGCCTACTTGCGTCTCCGCGGTACGTTGCGTCCTTGGTGGTGCATCAGCAGAAGCATGAGGAGTGCCTGCAGTGCTGGATTCATGCTCGGGGAGCCGCTTCTTCGTTGTCCGTGCTCGGCATCCGTGTTACCGCTTCGGTTTGTCGTACGGTATCTCTTGGCCGTGGGAGCCGTTTGTTTGCGGCATCGTAATTTATGCGCCGGGCGGGACGTGTTTCGTCGGACGGTGTGTGTCAGTTGGGCTGCGCCGCTACATGTACGGGCGCACTTTGATGGCGGACGGTGTTGCTGGCTTGCCGGCGGTGTTTGGCCTACTTTTCGCATCGTAATTGGACGGGCGTGTGGACTGCTGCGTGCCGGCGGTAACTGGTGGTTTTTGCATCCGCCAGCACGGCGGTGGTGCTTCCGCCCGCC